>PVJO010019383.1:0-34397 GCA_004026905.1 Hystrix cristata | reverse complement strand
GAATGGGAAAAAATTTTTACTAGCTATCTATCAGACAAAGGTCTAACATCTAGAATATATAAAGAACTCGAAAAAATTAAACCTCCCAAATTTAAAGACCCAATCCAAAAATGGGCAACTGAAATGAATAAACATTTCTCAAATGAAGAAATAAAAATGGCAAATAAATATATGAAAAAGTGTTCAACATCACTAGTCATTCGTGAGATGCAAATCAAAACAACATTAAGATACTATCTCACTCCAGAAAAAATCACATCTATGAAAAAATCAACCAACAATAAATGCTGGAGGGGCTGTGGGGAGAAAGGAACCCTCCTCCACTGTTGGTGTGAATGCAGACTGCTCCAGCCACTGTGGAAATCAATATGGAGATTCCTCAAACAACTAGAACTAGGGGTTCCATTTGATCCAGCTATTCCCCTGCTGGGGATCTTTCCAGAAGAGTTAAAATCGTCATACCACAGAGATATATGCACAACCATGTTTATAGCAGCACAGTTTGTAATCGCTAGGTCTTGGAAACAACCCAAATGCCCAACGACCAATGACTGGCTGAAGATGTGACTTTTCTACACAATGGAGTACTACACTGCCATAAAGAAGGATAAACTAGAGTCATTTGTATGTAAATGGATGTTCCTTGAGAATATACTACTAAGCAAAATAAATTAGACACTCATGAGCACACATTGAATTGTTTCTCTGATATGAGAAACCATAACTGTAAATAAGGACAAAGTAGTGTAACGGATATCATATAAAAGGAAGATAATATACAAAGGAGAGGAGTACCAGAAAGAGGGAAGGGGGGAAAAGCAGGAAAGGAAAAAACGGAAAGAAAAGGGAAAGGGGAATCATGGAGAATTGTAAATAAACCTGCTGTAAATAGGGATGGAGGAGAGGGTAGCGGGGGAGAACCAAGAGACACCATGTACAGGTACAAAACAAACACGTTAAATGTGATCAATATATGGACAATGTACCAATACATGTTCTTGGTTAAAAAAAAAAAAAAGACATAGTCATTGCCCTAATGGAGCTGATGTCTGCAAGAAACAAAGGCAATCACACAAATAAACACCAGTATCAACCCCTGCTGATATAAGTTCGAGGTGGCAGTGTTAGAGGACACCGAAGGGAGACACCATCTAGCCTTGGGAGCAGGAAGTGCTTCCCCAAAGAAAGTAACACTGACCCCAACTAGAAGTTAGCTAGGAGTAAAAAGAAAGGGGAAGGGCATTCTCAGATTAGGAGTCAGGACACCAAGTGAAGCAAGAGGAGCAAAGTCCACTGAGACTGAAGGATACAGGGACAGGTATGGAAAGCTTGAATTTAGTAGTGTAAGTAATGACAGATGAGGTCGGCAAGTGACAGTAAAGATCAAGTGTCTGGGGCTTTATTAAAGTTAACAGAAAGCAGAGAATAACATGATCAGAGTGGAGAATGGGTTGAAAGTGGGCTTACAGTAGATAGGTAGAAAACAGTTGCCAGATGCCCAGTTGTGGTAAACCTAGAATATTTCAGTAGCCTAAACCAGGAGGGTGGCAATGAGAAGAGGGAAGAGGGCAGCTGACCTCGGATCTAGCACTTTCAATCTGTCTGTTTTCTGTCTGTTTTGGGGGGGTGGGTTAGTACTGGAGCCCAAACTCAGGCCCTTGTGCAGACTAAGCAAGTGTTCTATCACTGAGGTCTCCTCCCATCCCCCTCTTGGTGATAATCTAATAAACCATATCATCGAAATTCTAAAAAGGCTAGGTTGATTCAGTGAAACTTCTTCACCCCATGCTCCTTCCTCTCCTCTTTTTAAAGTAACATTCCCATACCTATTATACTGGACCCACACTTCAGAAGCAACTTCTCCAGAAAAATCTATCATTTCACTTCCCTATATGATACAAAGGAAAGATACTAGGGGAGAAAGTTCTCTCTGCCTTCAATCTTCATTTCTCTACCAATATTTTACAGTCTGACTCATAGTTAAGAAAATTAGCCCGTGTTGCCTGCTGCGAACACCAGCCGACTTCCAGCTGCACTACTCTACCAACTCATCAAGCCCATTCTTCTTATTGGCAGATCAGAACCCTGAAGATCAGAGCGACCTACTGACCTAGACTTGCCTGGTCACCGTGCCAGAGAACATGAGCTGGGAGCCCGTCAGTTGGATCTAAACTCTCTCCTCTTCTTGTTTACCACACTAGTTCTTGAATAGGTACGATTCCTCCTCTCACTCCTTCTTCACATTGTCTGCCCACCCATTTAACAATAATAAACACATCCAATGTAGCATGGTGTCAGCCTGCTGAAGGCTGGGAGGAAGACAAAGTTATTTTTTCCAGCTTTGCCCAAATTTAAGCATAAAATCTTATACAAACTTTTTTGCCTTCATTTTTTCATTGATTGGACAACAATGATGATAAATACAGAAAATACAAGCATTACTGTTAATAATGGGAGTCCTACATGGCAGACACAGAGAGGAGCCATCACCCTGTTTAGAAAAGGACTTTCTCCCCAGCTGAGAGAAGGTGGCCCGCAGACAGCTTCCAGCAGGTGGGAACCTCCAGGCCAGCCTCACCTGCAAAGGGCCACGGGCTGAGGTTACACATTTTCCAGGACTACCTGTGTTTGGTGGCTGAGCAGGAGGAATGCGGAGGCTGGTCATTGTCACCTATGCAGGCCACCACTGCCTGGACACTCTTGTGCTCGAGTTCCCCACTGTGGCTGCAGACGCTTGTCAGGCCCACATGGCAACTCAGCCTCTCCGTGTACCCAGACCTGCTTCCTCCCACTCCTTTTCAGGCCCCAAGCCCCACATGGGCACTGCTGCTGCAGAAATCAAGGAGCCATACTTACTTACCTACTTGGGCAATATTAACTAGGGATTAAAAAAACTTGACTTATTTGAAATGCCAAGAATCAACCTGTCGACTAACTTGATTTAAAGCTTTTCTGTTATATGGTAATTCATTTCATTTATACTACTAGTTTCTGTTACTTCATTAAAAAGAAAGTTTTGTGCTGTTATTATCTGTTTGTTTCTTCTTTGTAAGTGAGAATCTTTTTTGTCTCAGTAACTACTTTGAAAATAATGATATACAGTCTATTAACTACTGTTATTCTCTTATTATTTTGTTACAAATTTTATTTTTTCACAAAAGAAGAAAGATGTTCTATTAATTCACAGAAGTGAACTGATTAACAGAATTGTTGCCAGCAAAGCTAGTAACTTGTATGTGGAACCAACAAGGGGTAACAGACCCACTCATGAGTAGCTTTAATTTAGTCCTTATGTTAGAGAGAGACCATGCTCATTCTGAGAGTCTTTTTTCCCAGAAGGAAACCAGAAATTAATTTTTTGACATGTGCTTATAGCCAACACTACAGTTTTACTTTTATATAAATCTGGAGGTAATATTTAAAGACTAGAAATGTTAGACCATCTGGGTAAGGATAATTTTTTAAACATTTCATGAATAGCCATGATAAGACAGAAAAAGGTTGACACCAAACCCCTAAAAGTAATATGATCACTGAATTAGACATTCAAAGAGACCAAACATTTCCTTCACTCAACATCCAGAATTTACTCATGCAAACATTATTTGTTAGTCACCTATAATGCACCAATCAATGTTTTAGTGAGCAGATCTATTCCAATAGTTGGCAAAAAGGAACAGGAACTCAGAAAACAAACTCTGCCAAAAGAGTTAACCCAAGACAAAACATGTACTCTCACATATTAGGAGTAAAGGAAAAGAATTGCATATTATCTGTAAGCTAAAGAGTTATGGTTGCTACTTTTTTAATGATACCCAAAAGAATAGTGAAAAAGGCTCAGCCTAGAATGCTGAACCCAACTTCTTTCATAGGCAGAAACTGTCAGCTTTTGGTCAACTGCAGTCTCCTGAGGCTGCCTAAATGGAAGCCTAATAGGGCTGCCATGTCGCATTAGATGCTATGCAAATACTACCAATAATTTCAAGTCAGTGTAAATACTGAATGTTTGGGAGTGCCCCAGAAACTCCGGACAATCACAAACTTCTAAATGCACAACATTTGTATAAATGGAATTTGAAAAGTATGGTATCACTCTTCATTTTAGAATTCTATCATATTCTTCACTGAATTCAAAACCAAAGCAAATATATACTATTCAAGCCAGAGGAAGGTTGAAAAAAATAACACTTGAGAAATGGACAGAAAAAAAAAATGTCACCTCCTGCAGAGAGAAAAAGGTGTTGAAACAAATCAGGTTAATTCTTGTTTTTATTGATGTTTAATCATTTGCAGAACATACTTCATTTGCAATGAAAATGCCTGATCATCAAGTTGGAAGATGAATGGTTATTGCTTTTTGAGCATTTTAGATTAACTGGATTAATGTAGCAGAAAGGCAGAAAGTAAAATCCAACAATTGTTTAAAACATGTATTTTTTGATGTGCTAGAGAAGGAAAGAATTTTAAACAGAAAAAGTTTATTCTTTTATCCTTCACTTAAATATGACAAACTAAATAGTTGGTAAAAATAGAAAAGTAAATTATCTTTTTAAGCTGAATTTCTTTTTCAAGAAAAACAGCTGGGATGAGAGAATCAGGGATTCATCCTATAAAAGCTATGTTAATGTTTAATTTGGTTGTGTTTTAAAGAATCTGAAAGCTCCTGCAGACTGTTTTCATTCTATGCTACGATTCTACTTCTGGGCACAACCACCAAATTTTAGTGCCACCACCATTAAAGCCAAGGCAGAAAGTTTATTTTTCCCAAGGTTTAACAGAGATCTCTTGTGCTTACTGTAAGGCAGTGGATTCCTGCATTAATGCATATTTGTATTAAGTTCTCACTTTATTTCAGCACACTACAGACATTTTCCAAAGGTTTTTAAAAACTTTGCTTTCTGGTTAAAAAATTCAAAATACAGTCATGAATACCACATATTTAAATATTTCTAACCCAAAGTGAATAATGCAAAAATCTTTAAAATCTACCATTCCCATCATTAAATCATCTTAGATTTAACTGTCAGTGGAAAGTGGCCAATGGCCCCCAAAGTTTCCAGAGCCACTCTTGCCCTGGCAGGTAGCTAGCTTCCCCAAACAGCAGAGAATCCCACTAGACTCCCCTTCCTGCTATGTCCCCAGTGCACAGGCTCCACCAACAGTGGGCCAGTTACTGAAGCTCTCCAAGCCTCTGCTTCCACAAGCCGAGATAAAGACTTGCTTTAAAAAACGGGCACAAAGGTAGTGAGATGTTAAGGTAGGACCTTCAGCACTGTGGCTGTCACAGAGGGGCTCTGTCCGAGGCATATGCTGTGATCATTATCATTCTCGGTATAGCTTTAGGCCATGCATTTGCATCTGCAGGCTGTGTGTAGACAAGGCATGGCTATGAAAAACATTAGTACCTTTCTCTCCCTTTTCGCCAAGAAACAGAAAAAAGTCAGTGGTTGAGAAGTAAGAGGAAAGAATATTTTGGCACCATGAGAATGGAGGAGGAGAGAGATTCATGGCATATTCAATACAGAACTGTGTGACTTATGTAATCAAAACAAAAAGCCAAACCCCTCTATATGCTACAGAACACTCTCCACAAAGTGTCAACCTACAGTGAGGGTCATTAATCGTCTAGTAATTTTAGGACTAAACAACTGATGGCATGGGATAATCATGGAACTTCCCACCCCCAGGATATACAGATCCTTGACACACTTGTAAGCAATGTCGTCAAGTCTCATGACCAAAAACCACCCCAAAGGTCTCAAAAATTAAAGAGGAATTTAACCAATAACAATGAAAAACAAATATGGGCATTTTTAAAAGACTCTTTACTAACCTAGGCATAACTGCAAGTCTCATAAAAGCAAATATGAAATTTCTCTTTTTAACCCACAGAATTGGATTAATCATAATTCTTAGTTCATAACACATATGCTTATTTAATCCTAATGGTCCATACATGACCTACTTTTGTATTTAATCAGTTATGTTTTTATGCATATATTTTTTATGCTTTATATAATACACTCTCATGACCAATCACTTGACACAAGAACTAAAACGTTAACAATTTACATCTACTGGGAGCCCAGATGACCTGGGATGTACTCACCCCTCACCCCCAGCCACTGCCTAGGCCTGCTGGAGACCCACATTGAAGCCTGGAAACCCCGTAAGTGCCCACTGCAACCCTCTGGGCACTGCACTGGAGCCGAGAGGACTTGGGAACTGGGCACCCTGTCTCTAGTCCCTGAGTTCTCCGCAGCAGGGGGCAATGGAGTTGACAAGCCAATAGATCAACCTGATTGAAGAAGAGACCAAAACCAGGAAGAGTTTTGCTTCAAGACTAAAAGTGATACTCTTGCACAGAGACTGGGTGAGAGACAGGGAAGATAGGCTTGAAAAAGGTGTGAGCCAGATAGGAATCCCCTGGGATTCCCCTGGGAGGCCCAGGCTCAGAACAGGAACATCACATCACGGGCTTTGTATCCTGTTGTAGAAGGCCAAGATCCATGGAGTAATCATCAGAGGACAGGCCTGAAGAAGGCGCTTAACTTAGTGTTCTGTTTGAGCTCTGGCACTGCTGCCGACGTCCAGCAAAAATCAGTGCTTTGAGTTACTACAAGTCAATATATGGGAGCTAAATTGTCTTCACTAAAATTAGAGTCCTCTTTGTTTTGAAGAAAGGCTGTTTGTGAGTAGTTTCTAGGATTTTCAATATCTGGATGACATTTGATGCATTGTTGTCACTGAATTTACTACCACAGGCAAGGTAACATACAGTAGCCAGCAATTGGTTTTCTCTCTATGCCAATACCTGGACTGCCAGGGGTGGGGGGATCATAAACAAAACTGTGGCTCACTCCTGAAGAACAGAGCACTAGGCTAAAGAATTTGTAAACCTTAGCACAACAAAGGAACAAGCAGAAATATGAGAAGACAAGGCAACAAAAGGGCTCTAAAAACTCCCCAACCAAAATCAGTATAGGGGGAGTAAAGGAGAAGAAATCATAAGTACACAATGGACAGGTCTGAAGGGGTACCAGTGAAGGTAAAACAGTTCTTTAAGGTGCTTGGCAAATTTAAAGAAGATATAACTAATCTCATGACTGTAATTAAACAAATGACCAGCAAGTCTAGAGAAGACACTAATAAACAGCTAGTAAAGCTAAAGAAAGAGATGCAAAGCATGAATGCTCAGCATAGAAAAGAATGGGAGTCCATAAGAACGAGATTAATCCAGGAGATTAAAAGCATGACTGAAAGTATGGGCAGGAGAAAAGATCAATGTGAAGACAATGTCAGACCTACAGAACAGGACTGTGGCCAATGATCGATTAATGACAAATACCTTAAAAACAAGGGAACATGAAACATGGATTCAACATCTCCTAGATGACTCAAAGAGAACTAATATAAGAGTAACTGGAATTAGCAAAAAAATCAGAAGACAGCACAAAGGGCATTTAAAAAAACCTGTTTACACAAGTAATAGCAGAAAACTTTCCAGACATGGAAAAAGAATTTAACATGCAGATAAGTAAAGCATATAGAACCCTCAACAGTCATGATCAGAAAAAAAATAGTAATGATAAGTATTAATTAAATAATAATAGTAATTTAAATACCAGAAATACAACACAAGAACAGAATCTGCTAGAGAAAAGCAATGAATCACCTACAAAGGAAAACCTATCAAAATTAGAACAGATTACTCAACATAAACCTTAAAGGCCAGCATACCACTGAATGAAGTGTTTCAAGCTCTTAAAGAAAACAACTTCCAACCCAGACTGTTATATCCTGCAAAGATTATTTTTCAAAATTGATGAGGAAATAAGATACTTTTAGGACAAAGAAAACCTTAAAGAAATTCATGACCACCAAATCAACACTCCAAAAAGTTCTCAAGGATATTCTAGAAAGAGACAATGTAGCTAACAATGTCAAAAGGTCCAATAAGATGAATATATCAGGTAGCAATAGTAATTACGTAGAAGGAAAAGAAAACAAAACAATAATAGGAAATTAATAGAATGACAGGAATAAGTCAATACCAACATATGAACCAAACCATGGTGCACCCAACTTCATAAAACAAAATCTAATGAACATAAAAGATTAGATAAACATCAATACAATTATAGTGAGAGATCTTACTACCCAACTATCACAAATAGACATATCAACCAGACAAAAACTCAACAAAGATATCAGAATTGAACCAAACCTTTGAACAAATGTACTTAAAAGTTATATACAATGTTCAACTCAACAACAGAATATACATTCTTTTCAGCCATACATGGTACTTTGTCCAAAATAGACCACATACTAGTTAATAAAGCATGTCTACATAAATGCAAAAGAAACGTAATTTTACCACACAATTATCAGATCACAGTGCAATGAAATTAGAAAGAAATAGCAAAAGAAACCACAAACTACGCAAACACATAGAAATTAAACACACTCTTGAACAATCAATGGATCATGGAGAAAATTAAAGAAGAAATAAGACAGTTCCTAGAATTAAATGATGCCAGTACAACATATTGGAACTATGGTACACAATGCAAGTAGTCCTACAAGGGAACTTTATAACAATGCATGTCCACATTACCAAAATAGAATGAGCCCAAATAAATAACCTAATGACCTATGTCAAGGTCTTAAAAAAACAAAAACAGTGCAAACACAGAGCTTGTACAAGGAAGGAAATTATAAAGATCAGAGCAGAAAATAACAAAATGGAGATTAAAAAAACAATACCAAGAATCAATGAATTAAAGAACTGGTTCTTTGAAGGAATTAATAAAATAGACAAACCCCCAAAAAGGAAAGAAAAGACATAAGTTAATGAATTTGAAAATGAAAAAAGTGAAATCACAATGGACACTGCCAAAACCCAGAAAACTATTAGCAACTATTTCACAAACAGATATGCCAAATGACTGGAGAACTCAAGAAATAGAGAGATTCCTATATACACAGGAATTCTCTCTGAAGTCAGTAACAAGACAAGGATATTCATTATCACCTTTCCTGTGTAACACAGTCCTTGAAACATTAACCAGAGCAATCAGGCAAGAGAAAGAAATAAAACAGATATATATAGGAAAGGGCAAAGTCAAAATATCATTACTTGCAGATAAAATCATCCCATATTTATGAGAGCCAAAAAAGAGCAAAAGACTCCTAGAATTGATAACAAAATTCAGCACTGTACCAGAATACAAAATAAATTCACAAAAATCAGTATCATCCCTATACACTAATAATGAACTCACTGAAAAGGCAATTAGGAAAACAATACTATTCACAGTAGCATAAAAAAATCAAACACTTAGGTATTAACCTCACTAAGGAAGGGTCTTAGTTATTTTTCCTGTTGCTGAAACAAAATATCAGACACCCAAAGTTAAAGTAAGAAAGGTTTATTTCAGCTCACAGTTTGTAAGGTTTCAGTCCCCAGTAGGCTGGCTACAAGACAGGGCAGCATGGCAGAGGGGCATTGAGAAGAAGCAGTCCGTGGAATGGCAAGCAGGAAAGCAGCAACCAGAGCAGCAGCAGAAAGCAGCCAGCCTGCCTTTCCCTTTTATCTCATCCAGGCTACCAGCCTTTTGGGTGGTGCCACCCAGAACTATGCTAATTCCAATCAGTGGACTAATTCAGTACCATGTCCCCTCTTATCAAAGTACCACATGCCCTGAATCCAGCCAACACCCAAAAGCCCCACCTATAAGCACGTGAGGTTTTGGAGGGACCTCTAGATACAAGCCACAGCAGGAAGTCAAAGATCTCTAAAATGAAAATTACGTCAGATTGAAAAAGGAAATTGAGGAGGACACCAGAAAACGGAAAAATATCCTCTGTTCCTAGACAAGCAGAAACAACATAATCAAAATGATACTTCCAAAACTACTGTACAGATATAATGCAATCCCCATCAAAATACCAATGTTATTACTCACAGAGCTAGAGAAAACAATCCTAAAATCTATATGGAGTCAGAGGAGACCCAGAATAGCAGAAACAAGCCTTGGTAACAAAAGCAAAATAGGTAGCATCACAATCCTAACTTCAAGGTATACTATAAATCTCTGGTGATGAAAACAGCATAGTAATGGCACAAAAACAGGCATGTGGATCAATGGAACAGAATAGAAAAAACAAAAACAAGCCCAGGAAGACACAGCTACTTGATATTTGATAAAAGAGCCCAAAATATACACTGGAGAAAAGATAGCCTTTTAATAAATAGTGCTCAGAAAACTGGATATTTGCATCCAGAACATTGAGTCTAGACCCATATGTCTCAACATGTACTAAACCGAAATCAAAGTGGATCAAAGATCTAAATGTTAAAACAGAAACACTTTATCTGTTGGAAGATAAAGTACAATTCTGAAGACATAGGCATAAGCAAGGACTTTCTGAACGGAACTTCAGTGGCACAAGAAATAATACTGAGAACAAATGGGATCCCATCAAATTTAAAAGCTTTTGTATAGCAAAGGAAACAACCAAAAAAGTGAAGAGACGACCTATAGAATAGGAACAAATTTTGACAGCTATTTATTCCACGGAGAGAGGGCTAACATCAAGACTAGATAAAGAACTCAAAAAAATCAGACTTCCCTAAATAAAAGACCCAATCAAAAAAATGGGCAACCAAAATGAATAGACACTTCTCAGAAGAAATATAAATTGCCAATGAATACATGAAAAAACTCTCACTATTGCTGAGAAATGCAAATGAAAACTACACGGAGGCACCATCTTACCCCAAAGAGAATAGCTGTCATCAAAAATCTAATACTGAGCTGGGGATTTAGCTCAGTGGTTAGAGTGCTTGCCTTGCAAGCACAAGGCCCTGAGTTAGATCCCCAGCACCAAAAAAAAAAAAAAAAAAAAAAACTAATACTATAATAACAAATGCATGGTGAGGATGTGGAGAAAAAGGAAGTCTACTATATTGTTGGTAGGAATATAAACTAGAACAGCCACTGTGGAAATCACTGTGGAGATGTCTCAAAAAAACTAAAAAATAAAAAGTCCATTTGACCGAGCTATTATCCCCCTTCTACATTTCTTCTCAAAGGAGTTAAAATCATCATATTACAGAGATAAACGCACAATTTATAATAGCTAGATCTTGGAAACAGCACATATGTCTATCAACAGATGAATGAATAAGGAAAACATGGTATTATACACAATGGAGTACTACACCACCATAAAAAAGATAACCCTCTCCTGGGGAGAGGGTGCTTGGCCAGATACCACTTTAGGAAGAGACGAGCTGAGCCCAGGTCTTGAAGCAGCAGTGGGCTGGCTTCATCTCAGGGCTCTTGGTGACTGGGTGAGGCACAACCATGGAAGACATCTGGGGTCACGGAGCTGAGGGCAGGCTGGCAAGAGACACCAGAGTGTTCCAGGCTGAACATCTCAGGCCCCAGCCCTCCAATGAGAGGCCAGGATCAGCCTGAATTTCTGTGGAGTGAAGTTTGCTGCGATTATCCTGCACAGATCTGGGATTTGTCTGCCTCCTTTGTCTACCAGTGACAGCAGAGAAATGGATGGACACTACCACAAAATTGCAGCCCACTGAAGATAACCACAGGCTTGAATCACAATCACAGAGAAATCCTTTTCTTTTTTTTTCTTTTTTTTCTTGATTGTTTTTGTTTTTCATGAGTGTGAACACTGTTTTTAGTTTTTTGTTTTATCCAGTTCTTGTTGTTGTTTTTTCCTTCTTTCTCTCCCTCATGTCTTCTTGCCAGTTTCCCAAAGCTTGGGTAATCTTCCTTTGTCCTACAGCTTTGCCTCTAATCTCTTTCTCTTCTTTTATTTCTCTATTTTTTCCTCTTCTTTCTTTTAAATTTCCCCCCCTGGGGATAAAAATCACTCTATTGAGGGTCTATTTACTGTATATAGTTTTGATTTGTTTTAGATTTTGTTATATAACTATAAAACTTGTACCTATGGTTAAAAGTGGCAAATTAAGTTACCATAGTTTGTCATTTGCTAGACTGTGCTTGATGCCACCATTATTACCAATCATACTACTTTAGCCAAGGTGACACAGTCATGATCAGTTCCTCCCTGTATGCCAATCTGGAGATTGTCTGGGGGGTCATAAATTAGAAGATAGCACAAAAGACATATAAAACTTATCCATAGAAGTAATGGCAGAAAATTTCCCAAACATGGAAAAGAAATTTACATACAGATAAGTGAGCATACAGAACTCTAATTAGCCATGATCTGAAAAAAAAAAAAACTATACCAAAGCATATAATAGTCAAGATTTCAGAAATTCAACAAAGAAAAGAATATTAAAAGTTGTTACAGAAAAGAAACAAGTCATCCTTTAAAGGGAAACCCATCAGAATCAGAGCAGACGTCTCAACACAAACTCTTAAGGAGAGCTTGGAGTGAAGTATTTCAAGCCCTAAAAAAAAATAACTTCCAACCCAGGTTGATGTACCCCGCAAAATTATCTTTCAAAACTGATGGGGAGATAAGATATTTCCATGAAAAAGAACACCTGAAGAAATTCATGGCCACCAAATCAGCATTCCAAAACATTCTGAAAGATATTCTACAAAGAGACAACAATTCCATGAATCCCAGTAGAATGAATCCACTAGGTAAGGCAAGCAATTAAACAGAGGGGAAAGAAAGGGAACCAACAACAGGAAGATAATATGGCAAGGATAAGTCAGTATATATCAGTTATAACCATCAATGGAATGGTCTCAGTTTACCAATCAAAAGAAACAGATTGGCAAACTGGATTAAGAAATAAGATCCAACAATATGTTTCATACTAGAAACACACTGTTTTAGCTACTTTTATTTTTGCTGAGACAAAATACCTAACACCTACAAATAAAAGGAGGAAGGGTTTATTTAGCTCACAGTTTCAGTTCATAGTTAGCTGGCTCCAAGACAGGATGGCATGGTAGAGGGGCATTGCAGAGGAGAAACAGTTCATGGCAGGCAGAAGACAGCAAAAGCAAGCAAGCAAAGTGACAAGCCTCTTTCTGTCCCTTATATCTTATCCCACCCTTAGGGAAGATAGCATTCACATCCTTAGTCCTAGCACCCTTACACCCAGCATTGCACCATGAATCAATCACACATCCAGATGTAGTCACCTCTGAAAAAGCCCCACCTATGACCACATGAGGCTTTAGGGCCACATAAGGGCTACCCACCCTTAGGGAAGATAGCATTCACATCCTTAGTCCTAGCACCCTTACTCCTAGCATTGCACCATGAATCAATCACACATCCAGATGTAGTCACCTCTGAAAAAGCCCCACCCATACCACATGAGGCTTTAGGGGGACATCTAAATGCAAGCTATAACACATATTTAACTAAAAAAGAAATTCATACAACAAAATTCAAAAGATAGAAAACAATACTGCATGCAACAGGAATCTGGAAGAAAGCAAGGATAACTATTCTGTTTGCAGACAAAGTGGATTTCAAGCCAAGATTGATCAGAGGAGACAAAGATAATCACTCTATACTTGTTAAGGGAACAATCCAAGAGGAAGAGATAATAAACATAAATATATATGCACCAAATACCAGTGCACCCAACTATATAAAACAAACACTAACGGATATGAAAAATCAAGTAAGCACTAATACAATAGTAATGGGGCACCTCAATACTCCACTCTCACAAATAAACAGATCAACTAGACAAAAAATCATAAAAGAAAAACCAGAGCTGAACCAAACCTTTGAGTAAATGCCCTTAGTAGATATTTACAGTGTGTTCTACCCCATAATAACAGAATACACATTCTTCTTAGCTGCACATGGGACTTTCTCCAAAATAGACCACATACTAGTTCATAGAACACGCTTAAATGCAAAGGAATTGAAATTATCTCATGCATCTTATCAGATCATAGTGCAATGAAATTGGAAGAGGCAAGATTCAAACAATTTAACTTTAAACATTTTAATTTTAAAAACTTTGAAATTCGACTTTAAAAGCTATTGAGAAGCATTAAATAAAGGAGTATACCTGATTCATAATGAGGAAGACCTAATATCATAAGGATAACATTCACTCCAACATGACCTAAAATTGCGATATAATTCTAAACAAAATCATAAGAGGGTTTTTCAAGGAACTTGAGAAGCTGATTTAAAAATTCACACGGGGAAAGAAGGACAAGGAAAGGATCTGCATGAGATATCAAGATGAGATTAAGTAATAAAAACAACTCTGGACAAGGATACATATACTGACCTATAAAACAGAAGGCAGTGCAGAAAAAAAAGTCCCTCACACAAATATTAGATAGATAGATAGATAGATAGACAGATAGATAGATAGATAAAAAGAGATAGATGGATAAAAAGAGATAGATAAATAGATAGGTAGATAGATAGATGCCATATATATGTATATATAGCAGAGGTGGTGAATTTCTGTGATAAACTGGAAACAGAACTTCTATTTTATGTTATACAAAGATTAGTTCCAGATGAATTATTGATTTAAGTATTAGAAGAAATTTTAAAATTTAGTATAAAAAGCTTTTTTAAAAGTTTTCTGGTCTTGAAAAGCAGAAAGGCAACAGGGGAAAGAGGGGAATGGGAAAATATGGAAAATGATGAATGAACCTGCTGTAAATAGGGAGGGAGGGAGCAGATGGGAGGGGCGGGGGAGAGGGAGGAGAACCGAGATACATCATGTATAGGTACAGAATAAATGTAATGAATGTGACCATTGTATATAGAATGTACCAATATATGTTCTTGGTTTAAAATCTAAAAATAAATAAATAAATAAATAAATAAATAAAGTTTTCTGGTCTTGATAGAGAAGACTTTTTTTTAAAGAAATGAAAGTGCTTATATAAAATAAAATATTGATAAATGACTCAAAAGCAAAAAACATCTGATTACTGAAAATTATTATAGAAAAAAAGGGAAAACACGGGTTGAAAAGGGGAGAGGATTTCTTCCATCCACATAATTGCCAAAGGATTAGTATCAAAAATATAGAAAAAGGCAGGCATAGTGGTGTAAATCTGTAATCCCAATTACTTGGGAGGCTGAGGTAGGAAGATTGCAAGTCTGAGGCCAGTGTGGGCAACTTAGCAAGACAGAGATAGACCTTCACTCAAAATAAAAAAAATTAAAAAGGGCTAGGGATATAGCTTGACACTCCCTGGGTTCAATGCTCTGTACCATAATGATAATAATCATAGTAATAATAATTATTATTATATTAATAATAATTACTATTATCTAAAGAGCTCATAGAGTAAGTAACAAGAAAAGTTCCATCAATCAAAAAAAAAAAACTGGGCAAAGACATGAATAGTTTTTATTAAGGGGATACATATAACAATAAAATTCTGAATATCTAACCACATTAATAATCAAGAAAATGCAAATGAAACCATTATAAACCCACATAAACCTACATATAAACCCACATAACAAAAATTTCCAAGTCTTTAGAGTTTAAAAGTGTTTAGAGAGAATACGGATGAACACGATTTCTTTTTTTGGGGGGGAAGGCAATGCTGGGGATCAAACTCAGGGCCTTGCACTTGCTGGGCAAGTGCACTACCACTTGTGCTAATCCCCAACCCCACAACACATTTTCTTTTTTTTTATTATTTTTAACAAGAACATGTATTGGTACACTGTATACATAATGATCATAATCAACATGGTAATTTTGTACCTGTACATGATGTATCTTGGTTTTCCCCCCTTCCCCTCCCCTCCCTTCCATGCACCCACCTCTCCCTATTTGCAACAAGTTTATTTACATGTTTCCATTTTTTTCCCTTTCATCTTACTTTTCTTTTAACCTTCCTTCTTTATCCCTTTTCACTATCTAGTTCTCTTCTCTTTTGAATACTATCTTTTTTTTTACATAATATCTATTATACCCCTTTGTCCTTATTTACACTTATGGTTTCTCATATCAGAAAAACAATTCAATGTATACTGATAGGTGTCTGATTTATTTCACTTCAGAGTACGTTCTCAAGGTACATCCATTTACCTACAAATGTCTCTAGTTTGTCCTTTTTTACAGCAGAGTAGTACTCCATTGTGTAGAAAAACCACATCTTCTTTAGCCATTCATCAGTTGTTGGGCATTTAGGTTGTTTCTGAGACTTAGCTATTACAAATTGTGTTGCTATGAACATGGTTGTGCATATATCACTGTGATATGATGATTTTAATTCTGTGAAGATACCAAGCAGAGGAATAGTTGGGTCAAATGGAACCTCTAGTTGTAGTTTTCTGAGCAATCTCCACACTGATTTCCACAGTGGTTGGACTAGTCTACATTCCCACCAACAGTGGAGGAGGGTTCCTTTTTCCCCACTTTCTTAAGTATTTCCATATGAAATATAAATTGATACAACTACTCTACAAGCACCAGAGCATTAGCTTGTAACATTCAGATAATCTGTAACTCAGCAATTCCACCCTTAGATAGAAGTTAAAGGAACTCTTGTACATGTAAAGCAGTTAATGTGTATAAGAATTTTCACGGCAAATGGCACTCAAAACAACCAAAGTCTAGAAATAACTGAGATGTCTTTTTAGAAAAATTAAGAAATAAATTTAGGTATACTGCTACTATGAAATGTTATATATCCCTTAAAATGAGTGCATATTTGCAAATGCAAAAATATAGACAGCTTTCGGTAATACAATACAAAATGAAAAATTAAGTCCCAAAAAATTACCAATGGTAAGGTATTCTTTTATTAAATATAAGCTCAAGTATAAAATATAAGAGTTTATTAAACCAGGAATCAAAATATCAAACTGAAACCCCTCCTTCATCAAAAATGAATCCTGGAGCACAAACCTCCAGAATTTCCATGATGTCATGTGCATCTATTTCACTTATTTCACTTAATAAGTACAATTATGATCTCATTGTATCAAATGAAATATATATGGATAAAATTAAAAGTGTACAGTGGTAGATGTTATACCATCTCTCCTTATGTACTTATGAGGAATAGTTTTCTTGCTCACTTAAGGATGAAGATCATACCGTCAGTCATACAGTCTTAAAAAACTCTAATGAGCAGAAAAATATGAAGTATGTTATCCTGAAAAAGCACATTCTGGAAAACAGCTCAGTCACATAATTTTTCTTGCCACAGTCAGTACAATGTCCATCTGTGGCCATTACTGGATGAATGGTGATGGTCATACATTTGCTCAAAGATCATTATTGAGCCTAGCAAGGAAAACCCATTAGCTCCTAAATTAGAAGCCATAGGAGCTTGGCAGCCTTCACATGTGGGAAACCTACTGAGCAGTGAATAGAATAATTATCCCTAAGAACTGTGTGTTGTAGACATGGGAATACAGCTCAGAATATGCAAGTTCATATTTCTCTCCCAACTCTCAGACAAGCCTAAAATTGTGGGATTTTTCCTCTTCCAAAATGTCACTAATGTATTCTGATGATAAATACTTCGTTTTGATTGCCAGGTATATACCATACTAATTATATGGATGCAGTCAATCAACCTACTGTCCTAAAACCTGGAAAATGTGCTATTTCTATCCTGAATATGAAGGCAGTAGATGCTGGAGAATCCATCAATTAAATATAAGAACATTACCATGCATTTTCACTCTTGTAAGTGTTTAGGTTGCACTCTTACATGACTTATCCACATTTACAAACACTGCATTTAAAACAATTGTCTTTCTGCCTTTGAAAAAGAGCAAAGTAATAGTTAGATGGTTTTAAATAATATGAGTCTAGTGTTCTGCATTAACTGTCCCATGTGTCACAACAGTGTTTTATTTGTCAGAACAGAAAGTTATCCAGATACAGGAGAAGCCACTTTAAAAAGTCCCAATAAAACTACAGAAATTAGAATGCAATACAATGTAGATAAATACCTTGTTACAGAAATAAGATGGTGAAAGTGATGAGGTTTTCTAGATCAACAATGTCAAAAATTATTATGTATATGATTCATGATATGCAATAGCCAAAATAAAAATATTTTCATTTCCTAAAAAGCATTCCATAATACACTAAAATAACACATCTACACATTCCAAAACACTTGCATATATTGACAGTGTTGGTGATGTTTAAATTAAATCTTTGTGGAGAGACTGGACTATGTCACATATGTGCCTGCTCCCCAGTTAGACAGTGTTGAGAGCAGAAACTATGTCTTATTCATTGCTGTATACCAAGGACAAGACAAAACACTGCTGCTTAGAAAATATTTTTTGTTTGAATGAATTAACTTGGCATTACAAATCAGGAGCCTTTAAAATTTTTCATACTATTTTTAGCCAACAATTCTACCCCTAGGAATTTACTCTAAGAAACTGTGCAGTAGGATAGACAAATTTTTTTTTAAAATTTATTATAGTGAAAAACAGGTTGCCATTAATCCTTGAAATACTTGAAACACTCCCTTCACTTTAAGCACACTTATCCCATATTCTTGGTAATGTGTCCATTACTGTAATAAGTTCTGTTTTTGAATGTAAACATTCATCATATTTTTCAATTACTCCTTGAAATCAGAGACACAGAAAGATAAATATACAAGGATGTTTTTTACTGCATCATTTCTAAAATCACAAAAATCTAAATGTTCAATGACAGAGAAATGTGGTATATCACACTTGTAATACATGGCTAGAAAGTTATCAAAAAGTGTGTCAACAAAGCATAATTATTGAAAAGGGGAACTTTCATAATATAATGATTATCTAGTAAGTGTACGTATATAAATATTGCATATAAATTATAATGCACATCTATAATAAATATATTCCACCTAGATTATAATTTATTATATTAAACATGAGTGATATTCATATCCATAGGAAAATAACTCATATAAAGTAAATATACCAAAATATTGCAAATAGGTAACACAATCTGATAATAAATAGAACCTAGCAGTTAATATAGTTTAAAGTTTTCAAAAATCATTAGAATTGCACTTAAATGAAAGAAAAATGAATTTAATTAATAAACATACTCTATTTTTGTGTGTGTTCCATCTATAACCTATCCAATAACTACAAAAAACTTTTGGTAGTCTCATAAGCCAGAAATAAGACATTCATAAGGAAAGGAAAATACGCAAATACAGCTTAAACACAAGGGCAACTCCACCAAAATGAGCACATGCTTTAAAAATAGTCAGGCAAGTAAAATATCTCATTGGAAAGGTAAATGTTGGTGGATATTTTGTTTGAACTACAGAAGGTTTCATATTTAGGCTGCTATAAGAGTGAAACACTATAAAAACAGTCCAAAATACTTTAAAATAATAAATACTAGAAAATAGATATAATTGTTTCCAAACTTCACTTTCTAAAAATAAAATTCTACACCCAATTCTTATCAAGGGTGTGGGATTTTTTTCTTTATTGCTGTTTGTGTTATCACTACCTAAAGTCAATAACTGTATCAGAATTCTGCAGTCATCGATGGAAATGTTCCATCCCTCCAGGAAAGCAATGAAATCCCATACCTGAGTGGGTGTCCCTGGGTAATCCGCCACACCATGCCACAAAGAGCTGCTGAAATTAAACAGTGGAGATTTGATTCCCTCATAGGAAATCAAAAGGTCTTTAGGGTTTTTTTAATTCTTTGGGTATCATTTTAATGTTAAGTTTTTTTATCTTGTTTTGTTTTGTTCTGTTCCAATCTAGGAAAAGTCTCACCTACAATGGTCTCAAAAGAAAACTCAATTTAGTCCTTATTTACACTTTCAGTTTCTCACACCAGAGAAACAATGCCGTATTTAAACATGTGTGTCTGATTTATTTCACTTAAAAGTATGGTCTCAGGATGCATCCATTTACCTAGAAATGTCTCAAGCTTATCATTCTTGATGTCAGAGTAGTACTCCATTGTATAAAAAAGCCACATCTAAACTGTGCTGCTATAAACATGGGTGTACATGTATCACTGTGGTGTGATGCATTTAATTCTTTTGGGAAGGTACCAAGAAGGGGAATAGCTGGGTCAAATGGAACCTCTAAAATGTATCATATTGGGAAAGGAAAGAAATTGTTCTGATGGAAGGGGAACAAGGAAGGAGGGAGGGGGAAAGGAAGGGAGGGACAAGAAAAAAAGAATAGAAGGAAAAAATGGAAACAAAGCTTTTGTAAATAAGAAGGGGAGGAGAGGTTGAAAGGAGGGGAGGGAAAGGGGAAAAAAGAAGCAGCAAGATGATGTATAGGTACAAATTCCCTATGATGAATGTTATCATTATGTATATCTAAAATGTACCATTAAAATAAAATTAAAAAAAGAAAACTGAAGTGCTTGCCTAGGAAGTACAAGGCCCTGAGTTCAAGCCCTAGCACTACCCCCCTACCAAAAAAAAAAAAAAAAAGAAAACTCAAAAATAAGGGTGAATTTTTTTGTTGTTTTATTTTTTGTTTTTTTGAGCCAAGGTCTCACTATGTAGTTCAGGTTTGCCTTAAACTCACTATGTAGCCCAGACTGGCCTGGAACTCACGGCAATCCTCCTGCCTCAGCCTCTCAAGTACTGAGATTACAGGCATGTGCCACAACACCCAACAAGGATAGATCTTGTCTTGGTATTCAGCTATCCATATTAACAAGTTCATTCTTCAGCCAAGTTTAAGCTGTTCAATACTCAAGAATAAGTTTTTCTTTTTGTAAATTAAAACCAGTTAAATTGCTTTTCATTAAATTTTAGTTTGTTCTATACTCAGAAAATCTAAAAATTTTAAGAAAGTTCAGTATAATTATTGCAGTAGCCAAGGAATCCAAAAAAGGCTAAAGGTCAAGCAACCAGAAATCTTGAATATCTTAAATCTTGCTTTAGAAACCAAATAAATCAAGATAAATATTGCAAAAGGCCTTGTACATTTGTCTGACCTGTTGCCCTGAGAAACTGACACGGGGGAAACAATGTCCCAATTAATACTCATAGAATAGAATAGACATATAGAATATAGACACATAGAATTCTACTCATAGAATAGACATACATAACAACGGATTCTAACTTAAAAATAAGAGTTGTGTCACATCCAAGGTAGGATGAACTCTGCATAAAGACAGCCCTGACCAAATGGGAAGACTTCCCACCATGTGCATGAATACTGCAGCTACCAACAGGACTGTTTACCCTAAGCCATTACAACGATTAGTCAGTGCTAAGAAACACTAATCTGTTAAGGGGGAAAAACAATAATGTCATCACAAGCCGTATCAATACATGTATTTCCTTAGCTATATAATTTTCCATTTCTCACAGACAGAAACTTTAACATTAATATTTGAAATAGCCACAAGGTACCAAAACAATTATTTATGAGGTAATAAACTTTCAGATTTCCAGGTCTGAATCTTTCAGCATCCACCTGAACATTTGTAACCACATAACTGAAGTCTGTACATTAACCTGAACTTGTGACACTCTTGAACAAGCTCCTATAGTATTTGGCTAATTTCAGCAAACAATGTATACCTCTTCTAGCACAGTGGTCGAACTGGGGCAATGTAAAGAATGAGGTCTAAAATTCTAGACCTCAGGGAGGTCTTGAAGCACACATACACAAAAGTAATTTTTGAATAAAAGGAAATAGTTTTTGATACAAAAATTCACAAACATCTGGCAATCAATAGCCTGAAGCACTAGCAAATGATAAAAATATAAACAAGTTTACAAAGGTATATGACAAATGCCAGGAACCAGTTCTCAGGGACAGTATATTCAGAGTCCCTGCCTTACCTGAAAGACAATGCTAAACGTGTTGTGATACGGACTGCAAGTTCCCTCCCAATGACTGTTCTCTTCTGATATAGTATCAACAATTTTAGTTGGCCATAGGCCATTTAGCTAATGACACATTTTCCAGCCTCCCTTGCTGCTGGGTTTGACCACCTGACTAAGTCTTGACCAGGAGTAAACATACTAATATATGCAACTTCTCGTGACTTTCTGCCTGACTTTTTGCCTGGCTAGAATAAGACTGAAGCGGTCACAGCTACAGCAACCACTTTACACTATTTGATGCAGACACACAAACAACAAGATACAAGGAAACCAAGTCCTTGTCAACTGTCAACCCTGTGCACCACAGCCAGCCCTAGACCTTCTATCTAGCCATACATACGGCTGAGAAATAAACTTCTATCTTGTCTGCACATGGGATTGTTTCCGTTTTCTCTATAAATAGTGATCAATTATTAATCAAAATAATACAAAAGTTGGCATTTATTTAGTGTTTACTATATACTGGACATTGTGCTAAGTACTTTACATAAAACCTCTGGTTTGCAAACAACAACAACAGTCTCAAGCAATTATTGCTGTCCACAGAAAACCAAACCCTATGGAGGAGAGGTGACCAGCACTTGAATCCAGCATGGCCACACTCTGAGCCAGGACCTCTGTACCCAAAGTTCTATTTGCCTGGTATGGAAAGAAAATATGATCTCTTCCCCAAAGTATTCCAGGAACACTAAGTTCGATATCCCTCAGATTCGACCAGCATATCTTCAGAACTGTGAAGAAGAAGAAAAACTATCACACTGTGGCATAAAAAGAAGAAAAAGTGATACAGCCAAGATTTACAGAGAAAGACAGAAATCATCCCCACTACAAATCCAATATAACGCAACTTAAAGCCATGTCATAGTGCTATACACCAAATGGTTAATATGTTTTTTTCTAATGACAAGGATTATGGAAGACCTTTGTTTTCTACATTGTATACTTCTATCATGTTTGAAATTTTTATAAGCATCCAGAATTACCGTCATGAAGCTTTCATCAATTCTCCAAACACAAACAAGATCTTTGAAACTTTGGGGCCCAATTCCAAGTACAAACATTTAATATTTATCAGGTCAAAATTTGAATAACTGAAAACCAAAAACATGCAAATTATACAGAACCTCAAGTAAAAGAGTCCCAACATAGTTGCTGGACTAGTTTCCAACCACCATTTCCTTTATATAAATGATAAATTAAAATTCATTTTCAATAATTTACTTTCTTTACAGATACTTTCATCTTAAATATTAGTGAACATCTTTAAATACGCAGTACTAAAGTCATAATGGTCTGACATTTTTATATGCTTGTGAAACACATTTTGTTCTGTTTTTATTAGAAGAAATGTGGCCTGCTAAAAACTAAACCTACATATTTACTTTGAAAAAAATTAAAAAGAGCAGATGGAAATATAAAACCCCACTCACTTGCTTTTAGGAACTAAAACCTATAACATGCACTTGACATCAACCTATGGTTTGCTCAGAGAAACTGAGACTAGGTTCTAACAGAAAGCAATACTCTGAGCTCCTGCCCAACCTACAGCTGTCTGACTGCTCCCCAGGTATGTGAGCAGGGTAGCTGGGAAAGCCGAGGATCCCCAGGTTAGAGTTCAATTTCACGGGGATCGCACTGTTGTTGTGTCTGCACATCTGAAAATACAGAAACGAATTCCTTGGAATTTAGCCCCTGGAGAGGCAAGCAAACTATATTAACCACAAGCAAATGTTTATATTAATCTCTGTTTTGTTTCCATTACCCTCTCAAAATGAATTGCAACTTAAAATCCAATCTTAGGAGACTATATATGACAAGACATCCATATATTTTCTCTTCAAGACTCATAAAAGGATAAAAGTGGTAGAAACTTATTTAATATAATTTAAATTTCAACACTTTAATCACAAAAATGTTTTTATTTAAATAAATGTTTGTTTCTTAAAATACAATTTATCCCCAAACTTTATTACACTAAATTATAACCCAAATGGAAGAAGGTGCCTAGTGGTGACTCCCATGTAGACAGAAGTTCCTAGTCCAGTACAAGGCAGAGAAAGAGAATAAAAATAAAAGAGTACATAAAAGGGGTGGAGGTAAAGTATACTGGCAGTAGAGCCACAGTTGATCCTGAGTGGGTTCTTGGGAAGCAGGCCAGGAAGAGCTAAAGGGTCATCAACAGCCCAAAGAGACAACTGTTTTCCAAAACACTGGTCCAAACACAAATCTGTATGTTCTCTGATAGCATATTCTGAAGTTCCAGTTTCCATCTGGAACTTCAAATCTTGACAAAAGCCACAACCAAGTAGGGTTTGCCATGGGAATGGAAGACTGGTTCAACATTCAAAACTTATCTAATGTGATCTACATCAGTAGCTTAAAGGGGGAAAAAAATCATCAGCTAGTATAGAAGGCATTGGGAAATATCTAACATCTAGTCACAAAAATTCAAAAAAAGAATTTCAACTCAGCAAATCAGGAATAAAAAGGAACACTTTCTAGCTAATCAAACCTACCTCTAAAGTCATGCTGAATGGTGAAAAATTGAATGATTCCCCCCTAAAATGAGAAACGAGGCAAAAATGTTCACTCTCACCATACTATTTAACCTTGTACTGGAAATTTTAGCCAGCACAAGAAAAAAGGCAAGGAAAAGAAACAAGAAAGGCATACATACAGGTTGGAAATAAATCAAGTCATTCCTATTCACAGATAACATGACTGGCTATGGAGAAAATCTCAAGGGATTGGGGGATAAAAATATTCCCAGCAGTTATAAGTGATTTTAGCAAGTTCACGGGGTAGAGGTCAACACACAAAAAAAGAATCATACTTCTATACACTTTAGCAATGTATAATTAGAAAGCAAAAAGAAATACCACTTACAGTAGTTCAAAAAAATAAAACACAGAAGTATAAATCTTAAAAAAACATGTAGAGGATAAACATCTTTAACATATGAAGACATATGCTGCTGGAAAAAAAGACGACTAAATAAATAGAGATGTATATCATGTTAACAGAGTGAAAAGTTCAACACAGTGAGAAATTCTCACCAAACTGATGTACAGATTTAGATAATCCCAACCAACACCTCAGCATGATTTTCTGTAGATGCAAACTGATTCTAAAATTGATATGAAAAGACAAAAGAACTGGAATACTAAAACAATATTGATTTTTTAAAAAATGGGGCTGGGTGCACATAGCTCAGTGACAGACTGAGTACTTAGCACAAAAAAAGAAAAGAAGGTTGGAGAAAGCATACAATCTAATTTTAAATTTAACATAAAGCTACAGTAATTAAGACAGTGCAATGTTGGCAAAGAGATAGACATGAATGCGTCTGAAATTTTTCATCACAAACTTTTTAAATAAGGTAAAAAGTAAACTGAACATGAAATTTAGAAAGGACACTGGAACACAGGCAGAACATTGTTAAAAGGCTGGAGAAAAGGAACAGCAGCTGTGATTCCCGCCTGGCTCGCTCACCCAAATGATACTTGGCATACGGGAGATAGTCCATAAACAGCTGCAGAATGAATGAAAAACAAATGATTTGCAGTCAAAGGGAAAGCTTATTCTTTGTTCTTAACCCTATAGAAGGAAATTAAATCAAGAATCATAATGAACTATTCTCCTTAACTGAAAATCAAATAGAGAAAACAGGCTTGCAATTACAATTTATTTTTGAAATGGTCGAAATCCAGATCTATTCCTTATTCCTTCTTTTAAGAAATATCTCAGCCCACACTGGTTTCTCTTTCATGAACTCCTCTAGTAAGTGGTCCTAACCTCTTACTTGATGAAAGTATTAAACTGCCCTCATGTGCGTGGTGCCTTGGCTTTGGCTTCCCCACCAAATGGTGCAGAGGGAAATAGCTAACATGCACTGAGTCCCCACCGCGTACATGCAAGCACTGTTCTTTGCATTCAGCTCTCCAAGAAAGCAAGTTATTATTATCCCCTCTCACAGAAGAAGCGGAGGCATAGAGAGGTCAAGTAACTTCTCCAAGGTCACGCTACTCTACAGGGCAGAGCAGGGACCGAAACAGAGGAAATGTGGCTCCATGCTTGCCTCAGTACTGCTTCTCATTAGGACCTGGAGAATGCAGATCGTATCATACTTTTTTTCGTATTCTTCTCAACAGCTACCACTTAATACAGTTGGGCTGCAGTAGACACTTACAAATCTAAATAACTGGAATATTATACAGAATGTCTTTGCAAATTCAGAGAGTATCTTTAGGGGAAGTTTTTAGCTAAAGTCTGCATGTTCTGAAGAGACCTCCTGAACTCTCTGTAATATCTATACAACATAATTCCAACATGAGAATTTCTACAACAAAAAATTATTCATGTCAAATGAAAATGTCAGTATTAATGAAGTGTTAAGATTGTTAATGTAAATGTTGCTCAAATGGATACCAAAATAATACTTGTAGAGTAAAATCTTCCTGCAGAAATTATTTTATATTTCAGTCAAAGTTCTTTCCTACAAATGTTCTCACACACACACATACACACACACACACACACACACACACACACACACACACACAGAGAAAGTCTTTGATGGCAAAGGAAACTTCAGAGATTCCTTATCATGGACAAGACAAAGTATACAATGCCTTCTGGGAATTCTCATCATACTCAAGATCTCTATAGCCAATAGTTTGTTTTGGAAAACTTCAGTATTGGTCATTTGGATTGTGTGTGGTTTAAGGGTAAAGCAAAGAAATTATTATAGTCTGCCACCTGTAGCCTCTATCTCTAATGAGGTGTGTGTCTGGAAAACAGATCTCAACTGGGATTTTTTTTCCCAAAAGATGAGATTTCTCACTGATCTTTTTTTTATACAACATTCTACTAAGGAGAGATTAATCCTAAAAGAACAAGAAAGCATTTGATTTCATCGCAGCTGGCTATCATCCAGGCTTTGGATAGGACCCATGATACCCTGCAGATACTCTGCATGTTTCTGCATATTACAAGTGAGAATATTTCAATGAAATGGTAAAATTTAACTGACCTATGATTTTCAGGTTTCATTGAAATTTATCTGACATAATTAGCTAAAAATATTAGCAAATATGTCAACAAAAACTGTCCAATTAATACAACTAATTTCAAATAAATTTGAAGCAGGATAATTTTCATAAAAATAAAGATTAAAAGGCTATCAAATCAAAGACCACCAATTTCAACTGGAAAGGAAATACTGCCCAGACATGCCGATGTGCCCACTAGGTGGCACCTCCGCACTGTTTCATCTGGAAACTGTATTTCCTCCTTGACTATGGCTGTCCCAAAGTATTAGCAGTGCAAAACTTCCAAACAGGTGCCTCACTTTAACAAAGACAGAAACAAACAAAAGTTAGAAAACATTTTTTCCCACATCTCCTGCATCTAAAGCTTGGACATAAGGTCACCAAAAAACATCTCACCCACCTAATTATAAACTGGTATTCTGATTTCCTCCCTCATTAGCAATGTATCATTCCGGTATTATAATATGGAACTGAAATGAAATTATTTTCTCTTTTATCATGAATATCTTTGAAATGCTAAATCCTTTCTGCTTCTCCCCATACAAGGTGGTTATCTGAGAATGAAATTATCCACACCGAGTACTATTCTCCAAAGTCCATTAACAACTTTCTTTACTTATACACACGAAAGGATTCACCAAATGACTCTTAAGACTTTTCATGTTATGGAACTTGGATCTGCTACTGCAGTTTTAGTTGAGTATGTAATTGAATTAAAAAGATTTCAAAGGCCTTGTGAGCAGAGGCTGTATCTAAAATCAAAGATAAATAAATGGTGACCTGTAATGCTCCTCAAGTCCAAGCCTGTGATGGTAAATGTACCCCCAAAGACAAGGTAAAATGTACATCATTTCTTCATCCATTTTAAATACTCAGTGTTGAGGTTTTAAAAGATTTTTAAAAATAGGTCCAAACTATAACCTTGCAGGATCCACAAACAGTCAGCAAATTTCCCAAGGCTTTGGGTGGAAATGGAAAGTCTAAGGAGGATGCTTTGTCTACATGGAATCTTATGTTTGTTGCTGGCAGGGGCGTGGAGCAGGCACTTCTACCTATTTGTGTTTATCTGCAAACTATAACCAGCTTTAGGTATCTACAAACAGGAGGTCCCAAGTAAAATCTGAACATGTAAGCTGTTTCTCCTTCACCATCTCAGTCTCCCTTTGTCTCTGCAGCCTGTGTCCTTCACGGCTTCACAGCCTCTTACTCAGTAGCACCTCCTGCTCTGGACACTCAATGCCCTTTCCCATTGGAAGTGATGAAAGCCAAAAGTATCCATCAGCCATCTTCCTGCTTCTAAGTGAGTATGTGCCCGTCATTTGCAGAATTGATGCCTACCTCCCATGTGCTCCCTTGGCACTTTCTGTCTGCCTCGAAGACACAAGATAAGTCCATGTTTCTAGCTACCATGGCTCATGGAAAAGCCACACAGCTGCCAAGAACTACAGTGTTCCTGATACCCATGGAGACAACAGCGGTGCCTCACACTTGGGACCCAGGACTCTGCTGTTTCCTTTAACTTACAGATTCTGTCGAAGGATCGGTGCCCTACTGGAAACCCAGGCACAGCCACAATCCTCTCCACCACCCCCACAGGTCTAGAAAAGCTCTACCATGAATCCCGGGTCACCAGTTCAACCTCCTTTCTCCACAGTGCATTTCCCTCTAGGCACCTTAGAATCCTTCCCTTCCAAGGGACCTCAGCTGGGGCAATATCAATCCATCAGAGAGGTTCTGCGAAAACTGACCCCCAAAAGAGTGAGGGGTCAGAGTCCTCTGCCCTTTCCTCCTGGAAGTACACCGGCCCCTGTGCAGACAATCAGCAGTGTACACCAAGGGTACTAGAGGGAATAACCTTGTCTGGCCACCAGTTTCTTCACTCTCCTCCCAGAATAGTGGTTACTTAAGTGCCTTACACTTGCGTAGATAGTAGGGTCTAGTCAAAGTGTTTAGAGAAGGGTAATTTCCTACACCTAGATAACAAGGTGGGAGGATGTTCCTCTCAATTTACAGAAAAAAAAAAGAAAGAAAGAAAAGCAAAAGATGTGTGTATCTGGCTTTGGTGACGGGGTAAATGGTGGTCCGACTGCTCCTGCTGTATCAGCACCACGACAGTGGCCACACAGAGTGGGCCTTTGGACAACCTGGAAAATAGCTGGTGGAGGTGGAAGCAGCCTGGTGCAGGGTGTGGCTGGTGAGTAGAGCCCTGCGTCTAAGAAGAAGTCCTGCAGTGAGCAAACTCACCTGGTGGGGCTCACAGGTTCCAGTGCTTTCTTGCCCTTTCCCAGCCACCCCTGGGCAGTGCACAGAGACCCACTGGCCACCTGAGACCCCCAAACCACGCTCTTCTTATTCGTCAAGAAATGAAGTTCCAGGAGAAGTCTCTGACATTGGCAAGATCAGATCCTTTCCACAGTCTCATCTATCAAAGAAGAAAAGCTGGCAGAGGGGTGTGATTGGTGCCCAGTTTCTTCATGGGGGGGTGCAGACTTGAAGTTACCATGTGTCTCCACCAATTTTCTGTAATTCTCTCTCATTTGCCTAGCTAAGGGAGAAGAGGGGCACTGAGCCTTATTTTAAAAGAAGCTAGAGTAGCAATTACTTGCCAAAGGAGGCATTACTTGGCAAAAATGTCCCACTTTATGCTGTCAATAAAATGTAAAACTTTTCTAGAATGCCCACAAGTGATTCTCTTTATGTGCTACAAATTATAGTGATTTTCCACACAGCCTGATAATCACATAAAGAATGTGATTATTATAAGACTCTGTAAGTATATAAAGTAACAGCACAAGGTGGAAGAGCCCCGCATGAGAGACGAGATTTGGTCCCACTACCAGCTGGGTTACCAACTAACTGTGTGGCCCTCAGTTACTGCCTCACATTAATCCCCAAATTACCCACGTGAGAGTTATTTAAACAAACAAAATAGTTTACGTGGGAAATGCTTTGCAACTGTAAATCATCATCCAACTGCAAGCATCATAATTACATTCTTACAAATTGTGCTTATCAGCCCAAAACTACCTAAGCATAAAACCCCATTTTACATATTTAAAAGGAGCATTTCAAAATGTTTCATTATACTCTGGCTAGAAGAAAATACAGTGCTCTAGAAGAAGGAAAAAAATGCATCATCCATGTCTTCAACTCCACCTCATTAAAAGGGTTTGATCCCACCATACAACACACCAAAGCCTGTTATCCTATAAAAGGAAAATACTCAACTCTCAATTTAAGGACTTGTTACAAGTGATTAAAGTAAGGATACTTAACATTTCACGTGTAAGAATCTATGCTGAAACGTTAATAGCGCCTGTGAATTAACGCAGATGGATTAGGCTAATCCATGGAATGCTGTTGGGGAGAGAATAGGGGCAAAAAAAAGAAAGAAAATGATCCTTGAGTTTCACAGCAGCTGAGCTGTCCTCTGAATGAAGGGCGGAAGGCGAGGCCCTCTCCCCACCCCAGCCCGCATGGTGTCTGCCTGGCACTGCAGCCCTGGAAGCTGGGTACATGCAGAAGGAGGCAGGCTGCACACCCTCCACTCACTTAATTTATATGGTAATTACAGCTCTGCTGCCAGAAGGGAGAGCATCTGCCAAAAGTAAAGTCCTCACAATAACAAAACTGACATAAGCTGTGATACTGCCAGAGTGCTGAGTAAGAGATTTCTTTTATCTCCTTTTGAAGCCATAAAGTGCTATTCCTGTTATTACTAGCTCGGAATTTTTAACAGTCCTGCACTGGCAGCAATTATTTAACACATGCACAAAACAATGGCGTTTCACACCACTTAATAAACCTTTGAGCTCTGTGACTTCCAGCCTTCTCATCAGCTGGATTTTATGGTCTAGTAGCTCCTCAACAGTCAAGTACACAAGCTGCAAAAAGCGTGCAAAAAATCATTTGAAAGAACAATTTTTTGTGCCCACGCAGATCTATTTAATGAATGAGGAACACTCTGTAATCATGGGCTGAATGCCTGCAATAAATCTTTGCAAAGAAATCGAGCTGAGCACAGGGCTGTTGACCTACCCCTAGACCTACCTTTTTCAAAACACCTGCCGGAGTAAGAGTTAATTATCTTAACAATCTATTTAAGATAGAGCTAGATTACTATTACCATTCTTGGAAAAAGAATTCATTCAAATATTCAAAAACCAACTCAGCTAATAAATAACATATATATTGCATAATACATATAGCTAAATAAATAAATGTTTAAACTTCTGGGGAATAAGCACTTTGCAAACTATAATGCACTATAAAAAATAAAGGAAATGATTATGCTCTGCAAATAACACCAAATTATCCTTTCTTCTCCATTTTTTTTCAACTCTTATTCAAGGCTTTTAATATGTAACCATCTTGGCCATGGTGAAGTTTCATTCAGTTTTTGTTTTGTTATAGTGCAGAGATAGAACCTGTGGCCTTGCACATGCTAGACGAGCTCTCTAACACCCATTCTACTTACTGTGAGTTATTGCTGAGATTCCTTAACCCAGTATCAGAAACACAGAAATCAGAGTATCAAATTTTAAGAATTATGAAAATTGTCTGAAGGTTTAAAATAGCTATAACCCAGCAAGCATCATAAAACAATGTTAGCCTTAAAAAGATCCAACTTATATACACCAAATTCTCAATGATTATAAAAGTTCATGTCATTACACAGGAAATCCCTGACTTACAAACATTCTAGCTGCGAACTTCCACAGGTACACTGTATAAGACTCACTTTATTGGGTTACAAATGAATTCAGCTTACAAACAATTCTCCAGAAGGGAACTCATTCAAAAGTCGGCAACTTACTGCATCTTTATGTGCAAAGTTTGAATTACACTCTGGCTTATTTTTTTAAAGGCATTTAGTCAACCAATCAAACATATTAACATACCTAGTATGAGTCAGATACCGCAGAGACATCACAATCAATCATGCAATCTCTTTTTCTTAGCCCTATTATTTGTCCATAAATTTGTAATAGAAATGCGCTCATGGTGAGGTTTACCTTTACCCAGCCGACACTCATAAACCACAGGGTTTCAGACCTCTTCTTTGCCTTTACGTGGGCTGCCTTTGTGAGCACTTCAATCTCTTCTCTTAAGCTGTATCTGATAGCCATGCCACCCCCGCCACCCTGAAAAGCTTCTGGCAGCCCCCACACTTGGTCCTTGACTTCTGCATGAGGCCGCTCTCTGCAGGTTACTGCTTTGGTGTCTCTGCCAGGCTGCCCCACACGGCCACTAGTCCCCGCTGGATCCCACAGCACCCAATGTCCAGCTCCTCCTCTTCCACTGTCCCACTGAATGCTACCTCGAGCTCTACCTATGAACCTTGCTTTCTATCTGCCAAAGAATCACTTTCTATCTTTTATCTTTGTCCGTTAAAACCTTTCAATTATTGTTTATGTACTCTTTATAGCTGTATATTTTGTTTTATGTCCTCTATTTAATTTTTAATTCTTAGAAACACAGATTGAATGTTATTACCTTTCATACCCAAACTTAATATTACCATGTTAATTTCATACCCAAATTATGACAGTGGGTAGACTTTCCACATATGGAAAGCCCTGTTTCCAGGTATCTAAATCTCAATACACTGCAAAGAGTCTCACCAACCACTGGACTTTGCTTCAAAACTGTCTGGGACAATTTTCTGTGGACAATTTCCAGTTTGTTTGTTTATTTATTTATTTATTTATTTAGTGCTGGGGATCGAACGTGGGGCCTTGAGTTGCTAGGCAAGCACTCTACCACTTGAGCTAAATCCCCAGCCTGGGACAATTTTCTGAAGGATAATCTCAGGTTATTGATGTTGATTATATGTGTTTCCAAATAAGGCAGAGATAGAATAAATAAAAATAAAAACGGAACAATTGCTATTTCTTGATTAACTTTAAATATGAAAAGCAAACTCAATCAAGGAAAAAAACTATATTGTTCCACGTTCTTACTTGTTATTTCTTATCTAAACCTTAGATCCTAAGAAATGTAGCTCAGAAGAGATTAGCAGCAAACTTCAAAGCTAGTAGCAGGCATTAGTAAGAACATAATTAGACGGTGATTTCCTTGACATTACTTACTCAAAACACACACTATAGATGACGCAGAGCTTCTACATGAAAGTATATAAATACTTTTGATGGATCATTCAAGAAACACAAGGCAAGTTGCAACAGCCAATCTATATTACTCATAAATGATTTTACATTAAAATAAGATAGAAACACAGTACCTTGAAAAACTTTAGTACTGGAGACAATAAGTAAACCCACATTTTGGAAAAGGCTAAATCTGCAACACATGTGGCAAAGAGTATACATCCTACACATATAAAGGTAGCTTTGCTAAAGAAAAATGCCTTAATAAAAATAAATGTACAAAGATACAAATTACAATAAGCATTTGAAAACATGTCCAAATTCACTAGTGACCGAAAAATGTAAATTAAAGCAATGATATCATTTTTAAACTATCAGATTGGCAAGAATAAAAAGAATACTAACACTACAGGCACCGATATAGCTCTACATAACTCTGTTAGTAAAAGTATAAATTAAACGCCCTCTCTAGAGGCCAATTTGGCAACACAAAGCCAAATTTTTTACACATAACTCTCAGCAATTCTACTGATCCTAAGAAAATGATTAAACAAATGCACAGACATGAATGCTCGATGCATCATAATGTACAATTAAAAAACTGAACTTAGCTAGAAATGAACAAGAGTACTCATTGCTTTCTATCTGCCAAAGAATCACTTTCTATCTTTTATACTTTGTCCTTTAAAACCTTTCAATTATTGTTTATGTACTCCTTCTAGCTGTATATTTTGTTTTATGTCCTCTATTTAATTTTTAATTCTTAGAAACACAGATTGAATGTATTCATTTGATAGACACACTCATACAATAGCATCATATTAAAATCGGGTTTACATATTTTATTAACACTGAAATTTGTCCTTAAGACAAGTAAGGAAATGGAAAAAAAAAAGTAAGGAAATGGAGAGAGGGAGAGGAATGAAGGGGCAAAGAAATAGGAGAAAGGAGGGAGCAGGGTACCTGGGTGGGAGTGGGTAGATCTGTGGGGAGCACATAAGTAGGAAAAATGTCAGGAAGATCATAGTCAAGGGCTAATTTTGGTCGTATGGGTAAGATTTCTGGATTGCTTGAGTTCTCTAAAAAGCCACTGTTGCTATGAAAGTTAATTTAAACTATAACCCCTTTAAAGAGAAATCTTCCAACAAATTTCCCTTCCTTATCTTCAGAGGCAGTCTTCTATTATTTCTAGGGCTGGGTAGGATATTTTTTTTTATTTTAAACCAAGAACATGTATTGGTACATTCTACATACAATGGTCACATTCATTACATTAATTCTGTACCTATACATGATGTATCTTGGTTCTCCCCCCTCTCCCCCCCTCCCCTCTGCACCCTCCCTCCCTATTTACAGCAGGTTCATTCATCATTTTCCATATTTTCCCTTTCCCCTCTTTTTCC
>PVJO010019382.1:0-34361 GCA_004026905.1 Hystrix cristata | reverse complement strand
GGGGCGGGCGCGCGGCCTGTGGCGCCGTCCCCGGCCGACTCGGGAGGGCGGAGCGAGGAGGCGCAGCGGCCGCCGTGGACCGGTGCGCGGAGACGGTTCCGGGTGCGCTGGGCCGGCGCCGTCCGCGCGTCCCGTCGGCATGTCGCTGGGGCAGCGCCTGGCCCGGCTGGCCGGTTGGCTGCAGGAGCCGCAGAAGGTGGCCCGCTTCCAGCGCCTGTGCGGCGTGCAGGCGCCCCAGAGCCGCGCCGCCGAGCCCCACGAGGGCGAGGCCGGAGCCCCCCGGCGCCGAGACGCCAAGCCCGGGGCCGGCGGCGCCCCCAACGGCGTGCGCAACGGGCTGGCGGCCGAGCGGGGCCCGGGCACGGCGCGGCTGACCGGCGCCCAGCGCCGCAACTCGCTGACGGGCGAGGAGGGCGAGCCGGCGCGCGTCAGCAACTGGCCGCTCTACTACCTGTTCTGCCTGGGCACCGAGCTGGGCAACGAGCTCTTCTACCTCCTCTTCTTCCCGTTCTGGATATGGAACCTGGACCCCCTGGTGGGCCGCAGGCTGGTGATCGTCTGGGTGATGGTCATGTACCTGGGCCAGTGCACCAAGGACGTGATCCGCTGGCCGCGGCCCGCCTCGCCGCCCGTGGTCAAGCTGGAGGTGCTGTACAACTCCGAGTACGGCCTGCCCTCCACCCACGCCATGTCCGGCACCGCCATCCCCATCGCCCTGGTCCTGCTCACCTACGGCCGCTGGCAGGTAAGGGTCCCCCGCTGCCCCGGTACCCAGGGCGCGCCCGCCCCTCCGGTCCGTTCCCGGAGACCTTCACAGTACGCGCAGACCGGCCCTTGACGGGTTAAAAAAAATTAAGTGATGGAGGAAGCCTAGAAACTTAGCCAATAAATTATATTTTACTAGCAGTGCTTTTCTTCGAATCCAAACGCTTTTGGTGCGGGAATACATTCTATCGGACTTCAGTTGAGTTTTAAACTGTTTTCATTCTTGTGATGCACGGTGGAAGTGGGCGTCCCTTAATATCAATCACTCGGCGACTGAGAGCCAGTGTCACCGAGTGTGTGGTGGCTTCCCCAAAACAGATTCCGCTTCAGGCTTAGGTAAAGTCTTCAGCTTTCTCGGGAGACCGTGTTTACAACACCGCCGTGCAACTCCAAAGCCAACACGCTGGTCCTAGGCGATGAAATAAGGGATTTTTAAACAAAAGCTGCCCTTTTTGGAAAGTTAATTGAGCAGAGTCTAAGTGAGTTTGTTTGTAAGGGATGCGGTTGCTACTTTGCTGATAGACACGAAGTTTCATTGTCTTCTGGGTGACTGATCTGTGGAATCGCTGTCGTTACAGTGTTAGTGCCTTAACTGTGAAAGTGCATAGTTCAGGTTATTTTCGTAGCTGGCATTCTCGATCAGACTGGTGGGTTTATAAGAGGACCAGCGTGACAGAAGGTCAGTCTTTCAGTACAGCATGTGAGTTTAACGGTAATCATTTTTATCTTGCCTGCTTCCATCCCCCCCAATTTTGAGTTCTCCATGGTCCTTATATGTTACGTAGGTTTAGAAGCTAACTATCTTTCATATTATAGGAGCAGTATTTATTGGGCTTGCTTTATCTGTGTGTGTGTGTGTGTGTGTGTGTGTGCGCGCGCGCGCGCGCGCGTGTGTGCTGGGGATTGAATTTAGGGCCTTGCACTTGCTAGGCAAGCACCCTAACCACTGAGCTAAATCCCCAGCCCCTTTATTTGTTAGTCTTGTAGATCAGTCCCTTGAAAATAAAACATAATTATAAGGAATCTGAGGAAGCTGCACAGTATTATTTTATTTTAAATTGAGAAGACATATTCTGTGTATAATTCCATTATGATAAACTTGCTTAGTTCACATTCAGTTGCAAGCAGAGATAAAACCTTTCCCCATGGATAGTTCTGGCACTTCTCTCTTAAGTAATGAAGTGCGTAATATGCAGAGTTAAGAATGGCAGAGTTAAGAGGGGACAGCGCTACTGAGAGTCTCTCCCTGTTTAACCCCAGGTGCCTACAGAGACCTTCTTCAGATGGTGAAACAGCACTGCCTGTTTTGCTTGATGGATAAAGAGCTCAATATTTTCATATGATTTCTTTTTCTTTGCAGTACGGGGGTTGAATCCAGGGCCTCCCACATGCTAGGCAAGGGCTCATAACACTGAGCTATCTCCCCAGTCCTGTTACTTTTTAAAAATGTTTACTTTGAGACAGGATCTTGCTATATCACTAGGCTGGCTTTGAACCTACATTCTCCTCCTTCGGCCTCCTGAGTAGTTGGGATTACGGGCATGTGCCATCATGCTGAGCTGCATTTAATCAAAGTATTTCAGAATTTAATACTGTCAGGAGCTATATTTAGCATAATGTTTACTGGTTAGCTAATGATGTTTCTCCTATTTTCATGAGACTCAGGATTCTAAGATTGGGAGTCCTAATGCCTCTTCAGTGAATAGTTAGGTTATACGCTGTGCTGTTAGCAATTTCAGTAAGAGAAAACAGTTGTGTGTCTGCCCTTCATTCATTCAGTACACATGCTGACAGGAAGTCTGAAAGTGGCACTGCTGATTGTACATGGGAGGCAGCTACCTCTATTCTAATAGTCCAGGGTCTTCTGAATGATCACGTTAAACCTACATTATAGTTTTAAAACAATATATATTTAATTCAGTATTTGAAGAATTTATACGGCATGCAGTTTTAGAAGTTTGAGCTAGACAGGATGTTAGAGAGCACAGGTATCTGTACTTTTGCACTGGAATTCATTTTATAATGGCTTAAATTTCTTTCCTTTTTTTTTCGGTTTTTCAGACAGGTCCTGCTATGTAGTGCAGGCCGGCCTTGAGCTCACTCTGTAGCCCGGGTGGGCCTCATATTTGTAGTTCTCTTGCCTCAGCCTCCTGAGTGCTGAGATCCCAGGCATGCACCACCACACTTGGCTCTGGTTTAAATTTCTCTTCTTCTTTATTCATTCTAAATTGAAATAAGCTTCTAAATTTGCATAATTGTTGATTTTTCTTCTTCTTTTTTTTTCCTTGGGTGCTGGGGATTGAACTCAGGCCCTTGCACTTGCTAGGCAAGTGCTCTGCCACTGAGCTAAAACCCCAACCCCTTCTTCATTGTTTCGAAAGAAAGAATATAAAAGTTCTGTCTTTATAAATGTTTGACTGTAATCAGTTCACAAACCAAAATGACTTTTTTGCTCAAGTTGCTTTGGTCCTCTTCTCTGTCAGTATTTTTTTTTTTTTTTGGTGCTGGGGCTCGAAGTCAGGGCCTTGTGCTTGCAAGGCAAGCGCTCTAACCACTGAGCTAAATCCCCAGCCCCTCTGTCAGTATTTTACTCTTCTGGAGACTTGGACTTCCAGAGTGGGTAATGAAAAACTCTGAGAAACACAGAGAATTCAACAACGAAAGCCTGGTGTTCCTCTAATCGGCACCCACTTTGTCGGCCAATTGTGGCCATTGCCGTGTCCCAGCCGTGTGGTCAGGACAGCTGTGCCCACTGCTCTGGGCCGCGGTGCGGAACTGAGCCATCGGGTTGAGTGTGACTACCTCACTCCCCACTGAGTGTCCCCACCCTCCTGGAGACTGCCCAGACTTTTAAATTAACTCTTTGTCTCATTATTTTTCACTTACTCTTAAAATGACAGCATACCAAACAAAATTAACTGGGGGTTAAAGTACAAAGTTCTGTACCTTAATCCTAGAGATTCTGACCCATTAGGTAAGTAAAGGGTTTTGCATTTTGCTGGAGGAAGTCCCCAAAGATTAGCACTCGCTCCTAGCCACTTAGAATAGATCTTTCACTTCTTCAAGATAATCTTTCCTCCTTCCTTCCTTGATAGATCTTGCTGTGTAGCACTGTACTCTGTATGATCTTGCCTCTCCATAGTCATACATCACTCTGTCAGGGTAGATGCGGCCACACTATGGGTGCGACATCTATGTCTGACCTCCCAGTTACTTGGGAGGCTGAGGCAGGAGGATCACTTGAATTCAAGAGTTTGAGACTCTCCTGACTATCCTGGGCAACATAGTGAAACCCTGACTCAACAAGATTATGTATATTTGAATTTTATTTATTTTTTGAATGGTAGCACAGTTTTATTAAGGCTATGAAAAGAAACAGGCTCTGCAGAGTGAGTTCAGGCCAAGTAAAGCGAGGAAAAGAAGCACACCCTATGGCATGAAGGTGGGGGATCTTCACAGACAGTACAAAAGTGCCCTTCATAAAGATTGTACCTGTCTGCACCCCGCCAGCAGTGTAGGAGAGAACCTGTTTTCCTGTGCGGTGTGCTCACTGTAATAATGGATTGTGAAACTCACTGATCTTTCCCCAAGATAATTATCAGTGAAGAGCTTTATGTAGGTTTACTGGCTATTTATATTTCCTTTTTTTTTTTTTTTTGTGGTGCTGGGGATTGAACTCAGTCCCTTGTGCTTGCAAGGCAAGCACTCTAATCACTGAGCTAAATCCCCAGCCCCTATATTTCCTTTTCTTGAACTGCCTATTTTCTATTTTTTGTATTAGATTAGGTGTTTTATTTACTTTTTTTTTAAAGTACACTTCTCCTTTTTTAGTGGTTGCTCCACCTTCAAGTAATGCTGTACCATTTCATGCATAGTGCAAAAACCTTGTAATGCTGTATTTTCATCCTCTCTTTGTATCCTAATGTGTTGTCATACATTTACATCAATGTGTGGTATAAAACTCAGATACATTATTTTGAATAATGTTCCAGTATATGATATAGAATGTATTAATATAGACTGGTATAACTTTTTTTTTTGAGACAGAGTCTTGCTGTGTAGTTTAGGTTGACCTTGAACTCACTATGTAGCCCAGACTGGCCTCCAATTTATGGCAGTCCTTCTGCCTCAGCCTCCCACGTGCTGGGATCACAGGTGTCCACCATCATGCTTGGCCCAACTTGCTGTGACATTTTTTTTTTTTTTTTTTTTTTGGTGGTGCCGGGGATCGAACTCAGGCCCTTGTGCTTACAAGGCAAGCACTCTAATCACTGAGCTAAATCCCCAGCCCCTGTGACTTTTTTTTTTTCTTTTTCTTTTCTTTCTTTTTTTTGGGGTGCTGGGGATCGAACTCAGGGCCTTGTACTTGTAAGGCAAGTGCTCTAACCACTGAGCTAAATCCCTAGCCCTTCTTTTTCTTTTTTCTTTTTTTTGGGGGGGGTGAGACGCAGGGTCTCCCTATACAGTTCAGGTTAGTCTTGAACTCACTATGTACCCCTGGCTGTCCTTGAACTTGTAGTAATCCTCCTGCCTCAGCCTCCCAAGTGCCGAGATTACAGGCATGCGCCACCACACCTTGCATGATTTGAATAGATAACAAGATGTCTGCAGTAGTTATCTGCAACTGTCTGTATCTGTGGTATCTTTTTTCTTCTGACTGCTTTTAATATTTTCTTTGTCATGAGCTTTGCGCAATTTGAAAACGATGGGTTGTGATATGATTTTCTTTATAATTTGACTTGGCATATATTGATGCTGGGTCTGTGGGTTTCTTTTATTATATTTGGAAGATGTTCAGCATTACTTCTGGAATTTTCTCTCTTGCCCTCATCCATGTGTTAAACTGTTCATCCATGGTGTACTGTGTGCTGTCTTTTTTTGACATTGCTTTTGCTCTCTGTGCTTCCTTTTGGCTAGTTTCTATTGTTATGACTTCATGTTCACTGATTTTTCTGTAGTGTCTAATTTTTGGTAATTTCATCAAGTAGGATGAGATATACTTTCAGATACTGTATATTTTGTATTTAGAAGTCCTGTTTGGGGCTTTTAAAAAATAATTCATGCCAGGGATGGTGGTGTGTGCCTGTAATCCCAGCACTCTGGGAAGCTGAGGCAAGAGGATCACAAGTTCCAGCCTCGCCTGGGCAATTTAGTGATTTAGGAAAACCCTGTTTCATTTAAAAACAAAAAGAACAGTATGAAGCTGGGCATGGTGGCACTCGCCTGTAATCCCAGCACTCGGGAGGTTGAGGCAGGAGGATTGCTGCTCAAGGGAACTTTGGCTATATAGTGAGTTTGAGGCCAGCCTAGACTACATGGTGAGACCCTATCTCAAAAAACCAGTGCAGAGGTCCTCGGTTCAATTCCCCATACCACAAAAAAACAAAAACAAAAACAAAACAGTACTCAGGGATATGAAGAAAATAGGAACACAATAAACTGAGAAATAAATGATTTCTTTTCCCCCAGTACTGGGGAGCAGCACTTGTGTTAGTAAAGTGCTCTACCACCAAGCGGCATCCTCAGCCCTTTATAGAACAGGTTGGGGGGGCGCTGGGGATCGAAGTCAGGGCCTTGCACTTGCTAGGTTTACTTGGTAATTTTTATAGCGTTTTGGGCTTCATTAGATTCCTTTAAATGGATTACTCGTCAGTTTAATTCTTTAGCATGGAGCCAGAATTACCAGTCTAGAGGTGATTCAGTGTCACTCTGTAGCAGATAACCCGGTAACTTTCCTGTTCCGTTCCCTCCTCGTCGGCTCGGTGGACAGCAATGGCCAACTCGGGTGCAGGTTTGGAGTCTGAGACCTGCCGACCTCCTAACTGGGAGGCCTCTCTGCTCCAGCGTGCGCAGACAGGTAGATACCGGCCGGCCCGCGGCGTGGCCCCCGCTCACGGGGACTCTGGGCCCCCGCTTCGGCCTCCTCCTGTGCTAGGCGTTCAGAGCCGTGTGGGCCTATCTGGCTGCCTCCCTCCGCTCGCTGTCCTCAGCCTGCGATGCTTGTTGTCCAGGGTCTGACCGCAGTCGCTTCACATGAATTCGTCGGGCTTCCTGGCTGTCCACGGTGCGCTGGCTGTTGTTAACGCAGTTCATCCTTTATGGGCAGAAACAGATCTTCTCACCTCCGCTTTTGTTTTTGAATATATAACAGCTTATTGATACGAATGTAACTCAAGTCTCATACAGTTGACCCCATTTAAGATACACTGCCCTGCTGGGCGCAGTGACACCTGTCTAATCGCAGCTGCTGAGGGCTGGGGCAGGAGGACAGGTTCCACGCTTCTCACAATTTAAAAATTTAAAAAGGCCGAGGATGTAGCAAAGTGGTAGAGTGAGCGGGTTAAATCCCTTCTACTGCTTAAAATACACAGTGTAACTGGGCACGCGCATGCACCTGTAGTCCTAGGTCCTGGGAGACTGAGGCGGGAGGATCATTTGAGCATGGGCCTTCAAGGTCCTACTGGGCGATGTGGTGATTCTCATGGCTGGGACCCCTGGAACCAGCTGCTCTACTGTTGGGTTTTGTTTTTAGGTGATACTGAGGAGGAACCCAGGGCTCCCGCCTCAGCCCCTTTTTATTTTTTATTTTGATACATAGGGTCTTTCTAAATTGCTTAATTGCCCAGACTGGGCTTGACTTTGCAATCCTCCTGCCTCAGCTTCTCAGAATGCTGGATTACAGGTGTGTGCCACTACTCCTAGTTTAATTTACTGGTTTTTTTTTTGTTTTGTTTTGTTTTTGTTTTTGTTTTTGGTGCCGGGGATCAGAACTCAGGGCCTTGTGCTTGCTAGGCAAGTGCTCTACCACAGAGCTAAATCCCCAGCCCCGGATAGCATTTCTTTCACATAGATAATTAATTGATCCTCTGTACCATTTTCAAATAGTTCAAACCTGTTACGTATCAAGTTCCATCTGTGTATGGGATCTTTCTGCATGTCACCCAGGAAGCCATTGCAGCCACGAAGGAGCTGGGCAGGGCTGGCATCGTGAGCACAGTGCAGAAGGAAGCGGTGAGCGTGGCCTGCTGTCCTGGGAGCAGCCCTGCAGCATGAGGGCCAGAGGGCCCAGAAGGGCCTCTTCACATTGCAGTGTTTGAAGGCCGGATGGAGGAAGGAGAACCTCTAACAGAATCTGAGAAGCGCGAAGGTGTCTCAGGCAGTGCCTTCATCACTTTGTTGTCACTGAGACACAAAGTACAGGAGGAGCGGTGTATTCGGGCTTAAGGCCTTTGGAAGATTTGGTCCTTGTTGGCAGGCTCCACAGCAGGCAGTGCACGTGGAAGGGCCTGGGTGGAGGAGAGCTGCTCACGTCCAGGGGGCTGAAGCAGGAAGAAGGAGACGCACCCTTCTGGGTCTGCCTGGTGGTCACCTCCTCTGACCAGCCCCCTGCTGGCACAGGTCCACCATCGCCCCAGGATTGCATCCACCTCCAAAAGCTGGCCTCTGGACACACTGGTCTTTGGGGCACAGTGTCAGTGTATGCTGTAATGGGGAATAGCTAGGGAAGGCTTCTGTGTACTGGGTGCTCATACTAACCCCATCTGGACTAGTTTAAGCAAACTGAGGAAATTTATTTGCAGACTAGTGGGTGGGGCAAGAAAGTGTTGCCAGGCCTCCGGGGAATGGCAGCCAGGTTCCAGAAGGGGACAGACCAAGGCCTGCTGCGTATCTTGGTTCCTTGGGGTTCCACAGTCCCTTATTCCTGCTCTGGCACGCATGCATGCCTTCCCCCAGCTCTGTATCTCTTTCAAGTCCAGGCACACAACAAAGATTCTCTTTCTGAGCCGCGAAGTGTTGCATGCCTGTAATCTCAGCACCAGGAGGCGGAGGCAGGAGGATCATGAGTTCAAGGCCAGCCTGGCAACACAGCAAGACCCTGTCTCAAAACAAAAACAAAAGTGCTCTTTCTCATTTTATTTCAAATTATTGTTAGAAAAAAAAGGAATCTGATTGGCATAGCCTTGCCTCCAGGTCTGCTTCCTTGCCTGAGTCAGGCAGCCGAGGTCAGTCGGGGGAGTGGGGTCTGAGTGTGTGCGCATCCCCTGGGCTGCTGCTGGGGCTTCGGGGAGGTTTCTGGAGAGAAGTGCAGGATGGACAGTACCATGAAAACAACACACTGTAGAGGGAAGCTAGAAGCAAAAATGAGAGAGAAGGTGTTTCTGGAGAAGGAATGTTTTTGGATGAGCTCGACATTTAAATCAGTAGACTGTGACTAAAGCGGATTGCCCATGATGCGCTCGGGCCTGGTCCCTTTATGTGAAGCCGCAGAGAAGGGATTCCTCGCCGGGAGGAAGGAACCCGCCAGCAGATGCCTCCAGACTTCAGTGCCAGCTGCAGCTCTTTGCTGGGCCCCAGCTGTTGGGCTCCCTGCAGATTTCACACTTGCCAGCTCTGCAATTGCACCAGTCAGTTCCTTAGAATACCCTCCACCCTTCTCTCTCTCCCACTCCCGTCCCTCTTCTTCCTCTCGTCTCTTTCTGTCTCTCTCCTTCTCTCTCCCATATTTCTGTTGGTTACTGAAAACCCTAATACATTATGTCATAAATTTTCCCAGTGGCAAAAATTCTTAGAAAACATTCTTCATGAATGAAACATTTGCTTATTTCTGCAAAGCAGTTTCTTTATGTATGATTGTGATTGCTGTAATATTATTGTTCCCATTGATAGATGAGGAAGCTGAGACACGGAGATGCAGTCTGTGGTCTGACTGCTGAGCAGGTGGCACCTCTGGGAGCCTGTCTGGCTGACAGCCCTCTGCCAGCTCTTCCTGTAGGGCAGCCGCATTCTCTGTGACCCTGTCTCCCAGGGGTGGAGAACAGGTAGGGTTGGGCAGGTTTTCTCAGTCAGGAGTCAGTTCAGGAGTCCTCAGCTACCACTGGGACTGGAGAGCAGAGAAGCTGATCTGTAGAAAGGAAAACTGAAGAGCCGGGCATGGAGGTGCATACTTGTAATCCCAGCAGTTGGCACACTGAAGCAGGAGGATCGCTGTGAGTTGTAGGCCAGCCTGGGTTACATAGTGAGTTCAAGACCAGCCTAACTACATAGTGAAACCCTGCCTCAAAGAAAAAAAGGAAGGAAGGAAAACCAAAGCGCTGTGTGGAGAGAGGAGATGAGTGGTGCCGTGACTGTCCCGTGTGCAGTTTGAGTTTCTCCTCCAAGCTCTGACTCATTCCGCCTTAGGGTTCTGCATCCTTACGTCTCCTTCCTTTCTTCTTGACACGATTTGATTTTTGTTATTTACATTTTTAGGGTTCCAATAAATGCAGTAGTAAATGGTGAGAGCCAGGATTTTATAGCCCCCAAACCCCATATTCTTTTGCTATTCTTTATAACTAGCAAGTATTTATGTATTCATTGTTGTATCGTTGTAAGTAATTTTTTGTGAACCCACATTTCTGTGCTCCTAGTATAGAATTCCAGGAGGAGGAAGTGGGTCGGTGGGTCTGAACCCTCAGAGCTCTTTCACATCTTGATAAAGTGCTTTCTACACAGCTTATGTTGATTTTCATTCCACTAGCAGAGAATGAGACCAAGAAATGCTTTCCTTTAATGTGTTGTCACCGTCAGGTGCTGCTTCATGGGCTGTGTGCTTTCTATGACTAGAAATCAAAATAATATTTTTCTGGTGCCTGTCTTTGTCCCACATCTCAGTCTGAGAAATGTGAATCCTGTTAAAAAGGTAGAGTGCTTGCTTAGCACACCCAAGGCCCTGGGTTCACTCTTCACACCCACGGAAATCTATTAAAGACAGTTTTTGTGGCTTCTCTAATTGCAGATCATTTTATAGACTCTTTTCATTAACTTCAGTGAATGTGAGTGGAAATGCCATGATGTGCAGATAATTCTGATTATGGATGATGAATAGGTCAGGAAAAAAATATTAAGAAAAACAAGTAAAAAAAAAAAGAAAAACAAGTTTTCTGTAGAATAATAGTTATTTTTTTTTCTTTTTTCCATATTTTATTTTTTGGGATGCTGGGGATTGAACTTGTGCTTGTTTGTATTTTTATTTTATAGAAAAGGTTAAATTTTTCTGTTATCAAGAATGTGCAACGAGAAGATGAAATAGTAGATGAAGTTAAAAGCATCTGTTTGGGGCTTGGTAAATTTTTATGTATTTGAAAATAATGGAAGGACTGGTAAATTTTTAGTTTCCTCCTTTTTGACAAAAATCAAAGGATCTGAACTTAGTAAAAACATTCTCATTAGAGGAGACCCATGAACTCAGTAGATGAAGCTCACCATTTAGCAGGTCTGGGGATGTGGCTCAGAGGCAGAGTGCTTGACTACCGTGGGTCGAATCCTCAGTTCTGGAAGGAAAAAAAATGTTGAGGTTTTTTTTTTTTATTTTTAATTTGAGACAAGGTGTTGCCATGTAGCCCAGGCTAGACTCAAATTTATGATCCTCCTGTCTCAGCCTCACAAGTGGTAGAATTATGAGTATGTACGATCACACTCAGTACCTAGTGTTGCTGTCTCTCAATTTCTCACTCTCTCTGTCTTTTTTTTTTTTTTTTTTAAGAGCAGGAAATGTATTGAGAGAAAGAGAGCTCCTGAGAGACAGGAGGGTTTTTTTTGAGACAGCGTCTCACTATGTTCATTTGTCTTGATAAGTGCCTAGATTTGAGTTTTGATTTTTAAAAAACCAGCCAGATTAGTGGTCAGAAATAAAGAATTGGATTCAATAGGAATAAAAAAAGACAGAGAAAGTGAAGTAGAGGGGCACAACATATATGCATCAGAAGTAAGAGAAAGGTTGGTTCAATTGCTAGGGCAGGAAAAGGGGAAGAGATAGTCCCTCCTAGGCCTGCCTAGTTCTGACTTTAAGAAAAAAATAGAACCCAGGGGGTTGGGGAGTTAGTGCTTGCCTAGCAACTGCAGGGCCCTGAGCTCGATCCCCTGCACCCAAAATAAGTAAATAAATAACAGAAACCAGGCCCTTAAAGAATTGCTAAATGTCAGGGTTGGAGATTTAGCTCAGTGGTTAGAGTGCTTGCCGAGCAAGCACAAGGCCCTGAGTTCCATCCCCAGCACCAAAAAAAAAAAAAAAAAAAAAAAAAAAAAGAAGAAGGAAAAAAAATTGCTAAATGCTAATTGCCAGAAGTCTGACTTCTGCCACAAATCAACCAGGGACCAGATGTGGGGTTCTGAGCAGAACAATGTCCTGATGGCTACTATGTTGACATGAAATTTTTGGGCCCAAGGGTGGCAACAGAGAGAGAGACCAGTTAAGAGGCTGCTAGTATAATCCACGTGAGAGACAATGTGGCTGCTGTCTCTACTGCAGGCACTTTGGCCTTTTATGTGTTTCTGTTAATTTGCTAAAAACTGTTAGTAGCAGGCAGTGTGGCGGCTCATGCCTGTAATCCCAGCACTCGGGAGGCCAAGGCAGGAGGAGCACCACCAGTTTCACGCCAGCCTATGCTACACAGTGAGTTCAAGGCCAGCCTGAACTACACAGTTGAGTCCCTGTCTCAGAAACAAAAACAAACCTGTGGTTCTAGTTATCTTTTCAGCACCATGACCGGACTCCTGAGAAAACAGCTTAGCAGGGGTCAGGTTGATTTCGGCTCACGGTTTCAGAGGTTCCAGTCCATGCTTGCCTGGCTCCGCGGTTAGGATGTGGCAGTGCAGGATGACGATGGCAGAAGGCCACAGCAGAGAAAAGCCTCTCGCCTCCGGCAGCTAGGAAACCGAGAGAGCGCAACAGAGCCAGAGAGGAAGGGCCAGGACCAGAAGTACCCGAAAGCACCCTCAGAGGCTGCTTCCTCAGCTGGCCACCTCCCAGCAGCGCACTCACCGGGTGTTAGCTCGTGGGCGGAGACTCAGCCCAAGCGCCTCCAGGCCCGCTCTGCACTGCGATCAAGCCTGCCACCAGAGTCTTTGGGGCGCGCTTCACATTTAAACCATTACACCTATCTGCGTTATTTACCCACGTGAGAAAAGTGCCTAGTAAAGTCTCAATCTATTGCTCTGACCTAGTCTCATCTGATACCCGTTCAGTGACCATTCTTCTTTCAAACTCAAAATTACAAAGGCTCAAAGTTATGAAGCACCAATGTAGAGACAGAACCACTTAAATTATAATTTGAGAACATATATCACAAACCCCAATAAGAAACGTACTACTTTTATTACTGTTGTTGATACGGTCTGATGCGAACGAAGTAGGATCCACTTCACAAGTTCCATTTCAGAGGAGGGTCTGTGAGAAAAGAAAGCAAGACCACATGTTCCAGCTTGTCACAGCAGAGCTGTGGTGCGCCACCGCCTCTGGAGGACCGAGGTGAGCAGGAAATTTCTGACTACTCCTCCAGAACCAGAGAAGAAACAGCAAATCCAGACTTCAGCAGCTTCCAGTTCATGCTGGTTCTGCATTACCCACAGAGCATTTCTTTGACCTCCATCACCTCCCCACTCCAGCATCTCCAGACTAAAGTGACCATGAAGACTCTCCTTCACTCTTCTTGCTAGGCCCTCCTCTCCTCTCTAGTGGGCCTGTTCCTTGGATTTCTCATTTCCCTTGAAGTTCTGGTGGCTCACAGTTTTGTGGCCAAGGCCGATTCCTGGTTCAGTAGTCCACAGTCCACAGAGGCTCTGAGGTGGCGGCTTCTGTCTTGCTTGTTGCCAGAGAGGGGACACTTTATACCGCAGAACAACAAACCTCCTTCTAGAGCTCACTCCAGAAGGCCAGGCCCCAGATTCTGTGCAGACGAGGTCCTGGCCAAGTCTGAAGTTTTCTTCACCCTGGCCCTCAGACCTTGGGTTCAGGAAGAACTGGGCATGGTGAGAGAAGTGTCAGAGGCCCGCTGGGGACCTTTGGGATTTTTGATAAATTTGTCATAGCGGAGCATGATTTTCTGTAATGTTCAGACTTAGCATCACTGAGGGACGGTTCAGGAGATCAGGACCAGGACAAGACTTGCTCCAGCTGTCTTCCTGTCCCTGGACACCCTGAGACTTCTCTGAAGGTTTCTGTGTGAGAGCTGCTGGGCCCACTGGTGGAGCTCACGTGCAGGGGCCGCCACCATGACACCGCTGCTTGGCGGGGGTCTGCAGCTGAGGCCGGGCCAGCCTCCTTCCCCAGCCCTCCTGGGTCACCCTGGACTGGAAAGGGGAAGCTACTGTGACAAGAGATTGGGACCAGGAGGAAGGGGGCTCAGTGATTACAATGAAAGACAGAAGTAGTAATTGCCTCTTCTTGTGTCGTGAGGGTGACCCTGGGGACAAAGTTATTCTCTGGAAACACAAAATGTGGCCAAAGAAGAAGCTCAGGGAAGAGAGGTCAAGCTGCTTTGGGAATGGGGGCTCCCACTTTCTGAGGCAAAGATTTAGCCTTTTAGCCCTACTTTCTCAGCCTCGGAAGGCTGGGGCTGGGGGAACAGGATGGGGAGCGAGTCCACGCAGACTTTTCTGCTCTGCGGAGGAAGGGGCTAGGAGCTTTAAAAAAAGAAGGGTGTGAGGAGGAAAATCCAGCTGGAGCCATGAGCCCGGGGAAGGAGATCGTGGGGCCAGAGGCAGAGTGGGAGTCTCAGGCCACTGCCTCGTCAGCCGACCCTGCGGCAGCTCCGTTCCCAGGGGGTGTGGACCGTCCCCCACTCTGCTCCTGAGACCCAAACATCACTCAGCAAGGCGGGATCAGCCTCAGCCACAGTGGATTCTGTGGCGCCAGCAACTGAGGACGGCTCCGAGGCGAGGCACCTCTTCCTGGCACCGGGCCTGCTCATCAGTTCCTGAGCAGTGGGCCTCTGAGCACTTCGTTGGCTGGGGTGAAGTCAGGTGGTAACCAAAGGAGAAAGGTGTGTCTTGCAGCCTTGCGTTTGCCTCGGGCTCCACTCCGACCTGAACCTGTCCGTTTGTCCTGTGGTGATAAGATGCACGGTCTCAGCTGATCCTACATTCCATGTAGCTAAGCGGTGTCCAGCAGAGGCCTTCCTGGCGGGCCCTCTCTGCCTGGCTGCCGGTGGTAAACCAGCTGTCTTCCCAGCATCAGCCAAGGCGTGAGGCTCTACAGGCAGTGAGCAGCCCCGATCACTGATTATCCAATCAGGGCAGGATTTCCCAGAGTCAGGGTGGCTGTGCGGTCATCTCCTCGATGCTCGCCATCCAAGTGCCAAAGCAGGAAGTTGGCCTGCCGCGTCTGAAGATGGCCTTAGCTCGGAGCCGCCGTGCCAGTGGGAGCAGGACCTGGGACTGAGGCTGCTGCCGCTGTCCGTGTCCCCTGCCAGTGGGAGGGCTGAGCTGCAGGAGATGGCTGCTCCGACCTTGTCGGCAGTGAGCTTCTCTCCCTCCATCTGTGCTGGGAATACATCTTCACAGAACTAGTGAGGCTCATGGAAGCCCCCGGGATTGGGCAGAGGTTCCTCCTGGCGGGGGTCCGGCCCAGTGTGTTCCCCATTTTAGTCCAGAGGACGAGGAGATCCGGGGTTAGCCACCTCAGACCATCCTGCTCCCCCTTGCCCACCTCACCCTGGTCATCTTGATGAAGGCAGCTGTATGGCTCTCAAGCCCGGGTAGATGGCCAAGTCTCCAGCACCCTCAGTAGTAGCTAAAAAATAAGAGAGAGCAAAACTGCCAGTAACTTCTAAGAACAGAATCCTTATTTACACTAATGTTTAAGGAACAAGAAGAGGAAGATACACTCTCGTGTGGGAAACAGAGTTAAAAATAGAGGACAAGAAGAAAACCAAAGAGTGTGAAGCTGTGGCAGTCAAGAAGAAAATGGGCCATATAAGAGGAGAAGTCAAATCAAACGAATGTTTACTAAACCGTCACTGCTCCTACAGTGTTAAACGCCTTTCTTTCAGCTCCACTTACCCACCCACCTTAGCTTGGTTTTGTGGAGACACATGAAGTTATCAGGCGGACACTGTCCCGGGCGTGCTTGCCCTCCCTCCGTCCGTCCTCTGCAGACTGACCATCCCTCAGACCCATCCCCTTCCCTCTTCCCTCATCTTGGGACACGGAGACCAAGAGTTGTCAATACTTTCTTTTTATGCTTTCTCCTCTTTTTACGGTTTCTGCTTCCACTACACAAGCAGCTTTTTTCTCAGTGGGATTACACGGAAGTGGAAATGAGCGACTGTGAGTATCGAAGGTAGGGAGAGGAAGTGTGAATGCAGAATGTACTCGGCGGTCACTGATGGCTGTAAGAGGGCACCAACATGGACTGGGTGCAGGTGTTGTCTCAGAGCCGTGTGACAAGTCTGGCTCTGGCCTGTGCGACTGGCCAGTGAGTGTGCTGCAGAGGGAAAAAGAGCCAGTTCTTCCCACAAGGAAGCAGCAGAAACATGAGATTTTTTCGTTCATTTCAGCAAAAGTATTTCCTTAGTGTTTGCTGCAGGAGTATAAACATGTGTGGCTGGGTTCTTCTCTGCCTGTCCGTGTCTAACCGAGTCTCCTCTCCCCCCAGTACCCGCTGGCGTGCGGCCTGGCTCTCGCGCCCTGCTGGAGCTTGCTGGTGTGCCTGAGCCGGATGTACATGGGCATGCACTCCCTGCTGGTAAGCGGAGCGGCGGGTCCTTCTTGCTTTGCCTGTTCTGACATTGACAGAAAGTTTTATAATTTTAATCATTTGCAAATTTATATGAAACCTAAATGAATGAGAATCTAGAGTCGTTGAAGTCTTCTAACTTGGTTTTGCAGAAACACCAACATAACAACCCATGGGGTGTAGAGGTCTTAATCACGCACAGCATAGATGCCATTTCTGGCCAGCACATAGCCAAGCACTGTGCTCAGCATAACTTTTATTCCTTCTCCCAGTTTCAGTTGTATTTTTCTTTATTTGGGTTTTTTTTTTTTTGTGCCAGGAATCGAACTCGGAGCCTTGTGCTTGCTAGGCAAGCACTGGAACCACTGAGCAAAATCCCCAGCCCCCAGTTGTATTTTTCTTTAGACTGTCTTCTGTGCCACTGAATCCAGACCAACAACTGTCCAGAAAACCAGGGAGCTCTAAGTATCAGTGAAGACCTTGTGACTAGAAATGACAGGAACTTAAACTATCCCCGTACTGTTTTGGTTTACATCATGGAACTCTTCCCCCTAACCCCCCTACCCCATCGGTGCTTTTTAGGACTCACAGGAGATACTTTCAGAATGCAATTCAGTTTCAGAAGCGGTAGCACAGGGACCTGGCTTGGTTTGCAGCCCCATCACCTCCCTTCCTGTCCTTTCTCACCCTGTTGGCATCCTTTAGTTCTGGCCTGCATTGTGTTCTGATGAGATTAGTGCGGTCATTCATATATTTATTTGCAGTACTGAGGGTTGAACCCAGAGCTTCTACACTGAGCTATATCCCCAACCCTTTTTATTTTTTGGGCACTGGGGATAGAACTCAGGGCCTTGCACTTGCTAGGCAAGTGCTCTACCACTGAGCTAAATCTCCAGCCCCTTATTTTTCATTTTGAGACGTGGTCTGGCTGAATTGCCCAGGTGGGGCTCAGCTGTCAGCCGTCCTGTCTCAGCTCTCTGTAGTTAGCAGTTCGAAGCCCTGCTTTTAGTTTGCTCCTGATCTATTTAGCATTCATGTCTCCTATTCAGTAGACTTTCCCACACACAAATATGAGGCCATGCTGAATTGCTTATGTGTCTGTAGTGAGTGTGTATTCCATTTGTAGTTTTAAACTGAGCATGATCCCGTGATGCACGCCTATAATCCCAGCTCTCTGGGAGGCCGAGGCAAAGAGGGTCATAAATTCAACCACAACCTGGGCACCTCAGTGACTGAGTGAGACCCTGTCTCAGAATAAAAAATAAAGAAAAAGGGCTCAGGATGTAGCCTAGGGCAGAGCCCCTGGGTTCAATCCCCAGTATCACACACAAAAAATTATTTTTAATTAATTAAAGAAGATTAAAAATTCAAAATATTCTTAATAATGTTTTTATAGTCACGAGGGTATATTACAACCATGCATTTTGCATAAGACTTATTTATATAGTAAGTATCTACCTGGATGGCATCACACACCTGTAATCCAAACTACCTTGGAGCCTCTGGCAGGAGGATCATGAGCAGAAGACCAGCCCGGGAGCCTGGGCAACAGTGAGATCCTGTCTTAGAATAAGAGTAATAGTAAATATCTTCTCAGACCAGCACTCAGGAGGCTGAAGGAGGAGGATGGTGAGTTTGAGAACAGCCTGGGCTATTTTCTGAGTTCAAAACTAGTCTTCAACTGCACAGTGAGGCCCTATCTCAAACAAAACGAAACAAAACCACCTGCCTGATTAAGGAAACCATAAATTTTTGTTGACTTTGGGCAATTTGAGATGGGAAATTAGGTGCTTTTAATATATGTCCTGGAGGGCTGGGTGTAGATAGAGCTTAGTGGTAGAGGATTTGCCTAGCTCGCACAAGGCCCCTGGGTTTAAGTCCTACCACTGCCCCCTGCCTCAAAAAAGCAACTCCTGGAGGCAACAGGAAGAAAGTGGGACTTTTATCAGGTAAGCTTAACCATGTCCTAGTCCAATTATTTAAATACAGGATGACCAAAAATTGTGTATTTTTTCATTAATTTTTATAAGATAATAGAAATATAAATATGACAATTTTATCAAAATTATTCAATACAAGAATCAACTGGGTGAAATGACACCTGCTTAAGTGACTCTTGGGGTACGGTTAAGTGGTTAAGTGACAATAAAGTGTTGGAACAATGTTTTTATTTTATTTTATTCTTTTTTTTGGTACCGGGAATCGAACTCAGGACCTCATGCTTGCGAGGCAAACACTCTAACCACTGAGCTAAATCCCTGGCCCTGGAACAATGTTTTTAGTACAGAAGGTGTTGTGGTTTTTCTTTTTCTTTCTTTTTTTTTTTTTTTTTTTTTTGGACAGGGTCTCACTATGCAGTACTGGCTGGCCTTGAACTCACTATGTAGCCCAGTCTAGCCTTGACCTTGCAGAGATCTTCCTGTCTCAGCCTCCTAAGTGCTAGGATTACAGCATGCACTACCACATGAGGGTAGAAAGTATTATTATTGAAAATGCTTTTAGGCCACTTTCAAGAAATTGTGTATCGTCAGTTTTTCTTAGAGAGTTGTCATCAGACACAGTTATATAGTTGATGTGATGGTCTAAAGAATCACTTTTGTTTTCTTCTTTCTGTTTTGTTTTATTTTTAGAGACAGGGTCTCACTCTGTAGTTCAGGCTGGCCTTGAACTCATTATGTAGCCCAGACTGGCTTTGAACTCAAGGCAATCCTCCTGTCTCAGCCTGCTGAGTGCTGGGATTACCCCCGCCTAAAGAATCACTTCAATTGTCTTCATTTAATTAACCAAACATGCTCTGAGGATTTACATAGACTCAAGATGAGGTTTTTGCTTTTTTGTTGTTGTTGTTTTTGAGGTTTTTCCTTTAGAGGAGTCACTGTCTGAATATGTCACATAACTATGTAATGTAGTAATTTTCACCTGGGAATCTACATTAGATTTATTGGAGAGATTTTGAACAATCCTGACTCCCCCCCCGACCCGCCTGCCCTCACACACACACTTTAATTCAATTAGATCGTAATCTCTGAAGATTGTCTCAGGCATCAGTGGTTTTGTAATGGTCTCCGAAGTGAATTTAACCACAACAGGGTTCTGAACGTGCAGTTTTCTGTGAGAAGTAGATAAGCAGAGAATGGAAGACTGGTGGGGTAGGTATGTAGAGGATGCTATTGGACTAAAGAGGAGAAAGTTCCTTTTCTGGGTGTCGAACCCAGGGCCTAGCTCAGGCTGAACAAGTGCTCTACCACCGAGCTGTACTCTCAGCCTAAGGAGGTTCCTTACAGTGGTACAGAAGGCAGAAGTTCATGGAGGAGGTAGAGGCTTGAGCAGAATCTCATGGAACGTATAATAGCTTGCCCAGAACACGGGCGGACAGGGAGTTCCAAGACAAGAGGAAGTAGTCTATAAATCCACTGTCAGATCTGGTATCACATGAAGCTCAGTGACCAACAGAAGCCAGAAATGAAATGCTTATGTCTTTCTAAAAAGTTTGAATGCATAAATGGTATTTATTGCTGTAGTCGATACCTTCTTAAAACATGTTGTTAACTAATAATATAATATTTTAATCTGCCTATTATAAAAAGAGAGTATAGCAAGAACACCATTAAAATTTTAAATAACTTTCATATTGTAGAATAAGCAGATATCCACAAAACATTTGTTTTATATGGAAAGCAATTTTGTAAATATTCTTCTTACTTATTTTGGGGGCTAGGGGTTGAATCCCTTTCCTATATTTACAATATGATATGGTGAAAAGCAGAGGGGAGCCAGACGTGGTGGTGTATGTCTGTAATCCCAGCACTTAAAAGGCTGAGGCAGGAGGATCACTGTGTGTTCAAGCCTGAACTACATAATGAGACCCAGTCTCAAAACAAACAAACAAACAACACCTAAAAAGAAAAGCAGACTAAAGACATTCATTATAAGTAATTTGATAGATTCTCTTAAAATGGTTAAAGCAACTTCCTTTGAAAGATATTTATTCATTCAGTCAGCAGATATTTTAGTAGTTACTGTATGCTAATTTATGAGGGAAAGTGGTTGAACAGAACATAAATCTCTTTTCCTCAACGTAGTTGAATATTCAGTCTCAGTTAACTTGCAGCTGTTCTGTTATTCCGTAGCACTCTGGCATGGAGTTGAGTATAATTTATAACAGTGGTTTTAACCCCTAGTGCTTTGCTAGTCCATGACAGAGTTTTTACTGAATTATAGCACTGTAAGGATAATTGTGGGAGTTTTTCATTCATCCATATTATTCAGTTGAGGTCGCTGTGTGCGCTCTTGCATGGTGGCCGCCCCCACGCTGTAGAGTGTACATTTTCTCCTACTTTTATTTGACCTAAACGCGCTCTGCAGAGGCTGTTTCTTCTACCTTTAATAAAACTGTGCTACCACTTGTGCTTGTCTTGGCCTGTTCTTTGGTCAAGACAGAAAGAACTTAGAAACCAGCTCCAGAAGGAGACTCCGGCACCCCAAAACCCAGTACCAAGTTCAAGGCCAGCCTGAACTGTATATCGAGACTGTGTGTCAGATGTCCTGGACAGAAAGACAGACAGACAGGGCTGGAGATGCAGCTCAGTGGGAAGCTCCTGGGTCCCAGCCCAGCACAGCAGACACACAAACAAGCAAACGTACTTGGGTAGATGGTGCTGTGTCGAGCTGCGCAGGACTTGGGTGCTCACGTAGCGGTGGGGCGGCTCTCCCAGTTCTTGCTGTGACAGAATGTTTAGACCATCAAGGAAGACAAATAATTCCAAAACCAAAAATCAGTTCGTTATTAAGCTCTTTTCTATATGTAGTACTTCAAAAAAATTGATGGAAATGAAAAATATGAAAGAGCTAAGATTGTAATTTAAGAGGTTAAAAAGAACAGAGCAAACTCCTCCTCCCCACAAAGGTAAAAGCGGTTGAGTGAGCACTCACACATCCCAGCGGCGCTCACACATCCCAGCGGCGAGGCTGTTAGAGCCGGAGGATCACACCGTCCCAGGAGCCAAACAAGGCCACTTGGGTGACGTCATGAGATCCAGCTCAAAAAAAAGTAGAGGAAGAAACAGAAAAAGAGCAGAAACTGTATATATACATAGGAAATGGAGAATTAAGTTTGTGCACATTTAAGGGGAAAAAGGCAAAAAATAAGCAATATTATGATTTAAAAATATTAAAAGCCATGCACAGATTTTTTTTTTGCCATGCACAGATTTAAAGAATGTTGTAACTAGAAAATTTTACTAATACTCTTATGCCAATAAATGTTAAAGCTTAGATGCAGAGCTTGTTAGAAATATCTTAAAAAATGACTAAAAAAATGGACTCAGGAAGAAACTGAAAATCTTAGTCTCATAACTGCTAAAGAAAGGGGGGTGCTGCGGATTCAGCTCAGTGGTTAGAATGCTTGCCTTGCAAGCACAAGGCCCCGAGTTCAATCCCAGCACCAAAAAAAAAAAAGAGAGGGGAACAAAGGAGGGAGAGTGGGGAGCAAGGCAGAGGGAAAGGAAGGAAGAGAAAAGCAAAAGGAATAGAAGAAAAAAATGGAAACAAAGCTTTTGTAAATAAGGAGCAGAAGAAGAGTTGAAGGGAGGGCATTGGGGAAAAAAGAGTCACGGTATATATCATGTACAGGTACGGATTCCCTATGATGAATGAAATCATATCTAAAGTGTGCCAGTAAAATTAAAAAAAAAGAAATAGAACCAATGGTTAAAATTTTTTTTTTAATTAAAAAAATAAAAAGAACCAATGGTTAAAAACTTACAGATTGATTGGAAGGGGACAGGGTCTAACTAACTTGCAAAGATGTCTGGGCTGGAGTCACATTTGTGATCCTCCTGCCTCAGCCCACCAGAGTGCTGGGATCATAGGTGTCAACAGGTGTGCACCAGCCTGCATGCTCCCCGGAGCTGAGGATCGAAGCCAGGGTCTAGGCAGGTACACTACCCCTAAGCCACGACTAGCCCATCAACCTCAAGTCTTTCATCTTTTCTGTTACTGTGGCTAATGCTGCCTGAACAATGCTGAACAGAAGAAATAGTGAAATAGCAACTATTTGTTCCATCTTTTTTTTCAATAAATGTCTTTAATTGCAGCACCAAAATATCCCTCATGAGTCAGTCACATTACTCTTGTTTTTTCATGTTAGTTCTTTTTTTTTTTTTTTTTTTTTGTGGTGCCGGGGATCGAACTCAATTACTCTTGTTTTTTGAGACAAGGTCTTGATATGAAGTTCAGGCTGGCTTTGAGCTCAGAGCAATCCTCCTGCCTCAGCCTCCTGAGGGCTGGGATTACAGGTGTGTACCACCATGCTCAGCTCACGTTAGTCTTATAATACAGGCTATTGTTTGTGTAGTGGGACAACTCTTAGATCTTATGTATCAGCCTGTGGTTTCTTTTTTTTTTTTTCCTGGGGATCAAGCTCAGGGCCTTGCACTTGCTAGACAAGCGCTCTACCACTTGAGCTAAATCTCCAGCCTCAGCCTGGAGTTTCTTTTCCTCTTTTTTCATGTATTTATTTTTTGTTTTGGAGACAAGTTCTTGGTAAGTTGCGCAGGCTGGCCTCAACTTTGCAGTGATCCTCCTGCCTCAGCCTCCCAAGTGGTAGGATTACAGTTGTGTGCCACCACATTTGGCTCAGGCTTGTTCTTAAATGTTGCCCTTGCTGAATCAAGTCAGCTGAATTTGAGATGCTGCACTGAGTGACGTCATTTCTTTCAAAGATTAACTCATCTTCTTGGGTTTAAGGTACTGAACCAGCAACACCTGGCCTTATCCAAACCCTGCAGACACATTTTTCACTCAAGAAGTTTCTGATTTCTTTGGGGTTTTTTTGGGGGTTTTTTTGGGTTTTTTTTTTCTTTTTTTGTGATGCCGGGGATCGAACTCAGGCCCTTGTGCTTGCAAGGCAAGCACTCTAATCACTGAGCTAAATTCCCAGCCCTGGTTATTTTGGTTAAAGTTTCTGATTTCTGTGAGATCCACTCTCTCTTTTTTAGCATACGCACTGCTGGAGCAAGCATGTGAGAGCTGCTCTCTGGAGTAGCAGCATGGATGGGGAAGTGAACACACACAGGCCGCGTCTCGTCATGGAAGCCCAGTGTCACACCCCCGATGGTGTCCTGTGCGTGCCGATTGCCTGAGCAGTGCCGGGTTCCGCGCCCTTCCCCACCCGCAGCGTGGGGCCACGTGTGCTTCCCAGGAACCCTGCACTCACACTGATGGCGCACGCCTGTGATCCCAGAACCCTGAGCGCGCGAGGCAGGGGGTCGCGAGTCCCAGCCTGGACAGCTTGCAGGGACGTAAACAGCCTGCTACAGCACATGTGCCGCAGGTCCACCCCCGCCAGCCTAGTGATTTAGTAGACTGCCTTGAAGAGGGCTGGGAGGTCCTGGGTTCAATCCCCGGTACCACCCGGGCAGGCGTTGCCTGCTACATGTGTGTGCTTTGAGACAGGGTCTCACTGTGTCACCCAGGCTGGCCTTGAACTCATGATCCTCCTGCCTCAGCAGCTGTGAAAGTGCTGGGATTACAGGTGTGTAGCACCTTGCCTGGCAACCGCATACTATATGATAACATTTTTACAAAGCTCAAAAGCAGCAAAACTAGATAATATATTGCTTTTTTTTTTTTTTTTTTTGGTGCCGGGGATCAAACTCGGGGCCTTGTGCTTGCAAGACAAGCACTCTAATCACTGAGCTAAATCCCCAGCCCCGATAATATATTGCTTAGAGATGTACGGTACCACAATTTTTAAATTGTTTAAATTAATGTTTTTTTGGTCCCCTTCCCCTCCCATCCCTGCCTGCTCCCTCCAGCTCCTGTTCCTCTTCCCATTTGAAAAAGCTCTATTTCCTTTTTGGGGGGGGGTGCTGGGGATTGAACTCAGGGCCTTGTGCTTGGTAGGCAAGCCCTCTACCGCTGAGCTAAATCCCCAGTCCCTATTTCCATTTATTTATTCCATTATTCTTTCAACCCCTTTTTCCTTCCCTCCATTCTTGTTCTTCTTCCCATTTGCAAAGTATCTCCCTACTTCCAATTACCTATCCTTTATTTTGTTACTTATTTATATTTTGGGTTTCTCATATAAGAGAAACCATGTGGTACTTAAACTTGTATGTCTGATTTATTTCACTTAGTATTATGGTCTTGAGGTGCGTCCTTTTACCTACGAATGCCTCAAGTTTGTCCTTTCTGGCAGAGTAGTGTGCTCCATTGTGTATAAATACCACGTTTTCTTTATCCACACATCTGCTAGTGGACATACAGGCTATTTCAAAGATTTAGCTTTTATAAATTGTGCTGCTATAAACACGGGTATGCATGTGTCACTGTAATATGATGACTTTAACTCTTTTGGGAAGATTCTTAGAAGGGCAATAGCTGGGTTGGAATGGAATGTCTAAGTTTTAGTTTTTCGAGGAAACTCCGTACTGATCTCCATAGTGATTGTACTAGTTTACAATCCCACCAACAGTGTAGAAGGGTTCCTTTTTCCCCCACTGGCAGCCTTGCTGGCATTTGTTGTTACTTGATTTCTTAGTGATAGCTGTTCTTTCTGGAGTAAGATGGAATCTCAGTGTTGTTTTAATTTGCACTTCTTAAATGGCCGGTGATGTTGAACATTTCTTCATGTATTTATTGGCCATTTGTACTTCTTCTTCTGAAAAGTGTTTTTACATTTTGGTTGCCCATTTTTTGATTGGGTCCTTTATTTTGAGGGGTCTAATTTTTTTTTTTTAGTTCTTTATATAATCTAGATGTTATTCCTCTGAGCAATAACTGGCAAAAATTTTTTCCCATTCTGCAGGCTGTCTCTTCACCTGTTGGGTGTTTCCTTTGCTGTGCAGAAGCTTTTTAATTTGATGTGATCTCATCTGTTGATTCTCAGTGCTATTTCTTGTGCCACTGGGGTTCTGTTCGGAAAGTTCTTTCCTATGCCTATGTCAAGAGTTGTGTCTATTCTATCTTTCACTGAGTGACTTCATAGAGAGTAGCTTTATAATTTCATATACGACTTACGTGTATTTTTGAATTGTCAAATATTATGTTCGACAGTTTCAGATAGAAAACATTAAGCAAGTGTTGTGTGGATGGACTGTCCTGAGTGGTGTTGAGATGTGACGGTTGTTTTGGCAGCAGGAAGACTGTTAGTATCTGTGAAAGGGAGGGTTTCAGTGCAGTGGTGAGTCTAGAAAAAAGAGTGAGGAATGTAAACAACTTTGATCAGTTTTTCAGTGGTACAGAGTATATCCCAGGTTTTATTTGTTTTCATGGTTAAAATTAGGAACATTTGTATGTTTTCAGGAATGGTTCAGAAAGGGCAGTTTCCTGCCTGAAACTCGGAGTCATCTTTGGTCCCTCTATTTTGCTCTTTTCCCACATTCAATCCATCACAAAGTTACAGTTGTTGACTCTAATTTAAAAATACCTCACTAACTTCATCTTTGTGCTTTCCCTGTCACCACGAACCATTGAGAGTGGACGCCGCTGTGCTCTCAGGGCCTCGGTCCTCTGCACGCATGTCCTGAGCCATCTGGCCTCTTCCCGTCAGAATGGAATCTCCCGGTGGCGACGCCCTCTTGGCTGTGGAATAAAATCTAAACTCTTTCCCTCGCCTACAAGGGCTCTACAGGATTGGACTGCTGCCTGTCTCTTTGACCTTGCATCACATCCCTCTTTTCAAAAGAAAGATTTGAGTCATACTGGATTTCTCTTAGTTCCTTGAACTCTTCTACTTCAAAGCCTTTTGCCGTAATAAATTTTTTTTAAATTGGTACATATTTGCAGTACATAATGACTACATTCATCATGGGGTGTTAGTATGTGTACATAACACATCTTCATTCCTTTGGGTCTCCTTCCCCTCTCTCCTTCCCCTTGCCCTCTGGCCTTTTGCCTTTGCACTTGGTTTTCCCTCCACCTGGGACATTTCCTCTAGCTTTGAAGATGGGCTGGCTTCTCTTTAGAATCAAATTTTTAGCCAGGTGTGGTGGTGTCCGTCTATAATCCCAGCATTTGAGAGGCTGAGGTAGGAGGATTGCCACAAGTTCCAGGCCAGCCTGGACTACATATGGAGACCCTATCTCAAAAAAACAAAAACAAAAACAAAAAAAATCAAATCTGTGCTTGTGTCCCTTCCTCAGACTAGCACCCCTAACTACTCTACTAGGGTCTTTCATTATGCTCTCTTTTGTTAGTTTCTTCACAACATTTATAACTACCTGAAACTGTATATGCCTCACTTATCTGTATGTCAAGTTCTTTTTCCATACTTGGGAAGTTTTCTGCCATTACTTCTGTCAATAGGTTTTTTATGTCATTTGTACTATTTCCTGCCTTTTCATCGACTCTGATCAATCTTATGTTATTCTTCTTGTGTCATCTAGCAGCTTTTGGATTGATTTTTTTTTGGATTGATTATTCATGGTCCTTTACCAGTTTGAAGAACTTTTTCTTTTCATGATCATTAACCACAATCTTGTCTTCTATATCTGAAATTCTGTGTTCACATTGTTTCATTTTACTGCCCATACTTTCAATGGAATTTTTAATCTCCTGGACATCTGTTTGAATCTGTTACATGGATTCCATTTCTTTCCCATGTTGGGCACTTATGATTTCCATCATTTTCCTAAACTCTTCTATTTTTTTATCTGTATCTGCTCTAGAGTGACTAATCATGTCTTTCATTCTGAAAATGATTTCTGTTTTGATGTTTTCTAGAGCCTCATTCATCTGCTTTGTTACTTCTGCTGTTACTGCTTCCAAGTGTCTGGGTGGGAGGCTTTCAGATTGTTCCACCTCGTTACCCCCTGGGTTTGCTTTTGGTGAGCTGGAGGTCTGGGGTTGCATCTTATTTGTGTGTCTTCTCATTTTCTGTTTTTTCTTTTGTAGTTTTATTCCTGGGTTGATGCTAATGAAATGCCTGTGGCAGGTAGCTTTTTGTTAGTATTGAGAACCCTTTGGAAATGACTGCTTCCCCAGAGCTGTCTTCCAGGTGTAGCTGACTTTTGGGTTTTCAGACTGTTGCAAGATCCTACCTCTTCAATTTATTGGGGCTGAGAAGTTGCTCTGTATTTTTCTAGCCCTTGGTTCTTTGACCCTGGCATAAAGTGTTGTTTATGACCCTCTGCCAATCTCAGTCTTGTCATACAAAGAAGAACTGTTTAGAACAATGCTGTCACATTGGCTAAAGTAGTACAATCAGCAACAACAATAGCTTCAAACAGTCTAGAAAATGACAAACTGTAGTAACTATTGATCTGCCACCTTCAACCATATGAACTAGATTTGTGGTTATGTAACAATATCCAAAATAAACCAGAAACTTGTATACAGTAAATATGCCCTCAATATGGTGATTTTACCCTCAGGAGAGAAAATTCAAAAAAGATTAGGGGGAAAAGATAGAGAAATAGAAGAAGAGAAAGAGATGAGAAGCAAGGTTGGAGGACAGGGGAAGATTATGCAAACTTTGGGGAACTAGTAAAGAAAACAGGAGGGAAGGAGAGAAGGAAGAAATAAAAACGAGGACAGAACAAAACAACAATGAAAAGCTAGAATTTCACTTTCATATAAAAACAAGAAAAAGAGGAGAGGGAAAAAAGAAAAGAAAAGGAAAAAAACCCACCACAACAGGGAAAAAGAAAAAGAAATGTCCAGTTCCAGGCATGTCTCTGCTATCACTGGTAGACAGAGTAGACAGGCCCAGGTCCTTGTTGATTAATCCCCGCAGTAGATTTATGGCAGGACAGTGGGTATTCCCAGCTGGGTTCAATAGCAAGGCTTCACCAATTCCACTGAAGTTCAGCCTGGTCTCTGGCGGTGGGGTTGGAACCCAATTTGTTCAGCTAGAGACACACTGTGTGTCTCCCACCAATTTGGACTCAGTTCCCTGCCAGTTTGAACTTGGCTCCTTGCCCTCCTGCTGATTTGAATTTGAACTCTGCTCTGCCTTGCCCTGCCTTGCCCCAGCACCAAAAGCCACTGGTAGCTTTTCTGAGTGCTGAGCCCGGCCCCTTTCCAAGATGACGATCAGCTGATCGCCCTCTCCCGGGGGAACGTCTGAACCACATAACTCAGATAACTCACCAGTCACTGCAGTCCATTGTGTCCACTGCTCTTCTCCACTTGTGTCTTTCCGTAGAGGCCTCTGGGGTCACCAGTAGTCACTGAGCTTCTGCAGGCTCAAGCCGCGTCACCCACGCTGAGAGCTGGGGCTTCGAGTAGAGGCTGTGAGCTGGGACCGCAAGCCAGGGCTCTGGGAGAAAGTGCCATCAGTTACCTCCTTCTGCACTGAGGTCACTCCTTTTGCTTTTCCCACGGGCTTCAACTCTCACTTCAGATCCCTGCTGGGTCCTGGGAACACACTTTCTTCCTCCATCTCTTCCCTAAATTGCTATATTCCAGTGTCTGGACAACAAATCTCAGAGAGACTTTTTCTCTGCTTCTCACCACTCTGCCATCTTCCCAGAAGTTACCTGAAACTATATTTACCTGCGTTCTTATATTACATGGTTATTGTCAGTCTTCCCCCCTAAAATGTAAGCTCTACAATAGCAAGTAAACAGCATTTCTTTGAATTATAAATATACTCTTTCTACCAGAACTAAAACTATCCCCAGTATTGCAAAAAGAAGGGGAGGGGGAGAAGAAGAGGGGAAAAGAGACAAAGAGAAAAGGAAAAAACAGAAGTAAAACCACACAATGTAAGCATAGTTTGTTGTTCAGAATCTGAATATAAATTTGTGCATACTGTACATGTAGTTGATTTATGAAAATAGAACTTAAGTGAAAACTAAATCTTTATCATTGGAAGAGTTTTTAGCGCCAATTATGTGGTCAGTTTGTATATGTGCTGCCAAAGCAAGGACATATGGTCAGTTTGTGAAGTTTAAGAGTTTGGCTATAAAATTTGTATCTATGCAATATTTGAAATGTGAAATATACTGCTTTTAAATGCCAAAAGATAGTATCATATTAAATGATACATTTTTTCCCCCCGCAGGACATTATTGCTGGATTCCTGTACACCATCTTAATCTTGGCTGTCTTCTACCCGTTTGTTGACATGATTGACAACTTCAACCAGACTCACAGATTTGCTCCCTGGATCATCATTGGGCTCCACCTAGCTTTGGGGATCTTTTCTTTCACTCTTGACACCTGGAGCACATCCCGAGGAGACACAGCCGAGATTCTAGGAAGCGGCGCTGGCATCGCATGTGGCTCTCATGTGGCTTGCAGTGTGGGCCTGGTGTTAGATCCTTCTGCAGACATCCTACCTTTGCCTCTTCCTTCCATCACTCTGACTCTCTGTGCAAAAGCCATATTGCGGGTCCTTATAGGAATGGGGATTATACTAATAGTCAGAAATACAATGAAAAGGATCACCATTCCTTTAGCCTGTAAAATCTTTAAAATACCCTGTGATGATATTCGAAAAGCAAGACAACACATGGAAGTTGAACTTCCTTATCGGTATATTACCTATGGCATGGTGGGTTTCTCTATCACGTGTTTTGTTCCCTATATATTTTTGTTTATTGGTATCTCTTGATGGGGAAATATTGTTTATTATAAGAAAGGAGAGTATCAGTTACTGACATCTTAAAATATACTGTAACTAAAAGGTCAGAGTTAGGCTTTGGCAAGAATTTATCTTAATAATTGTTTAAGTAAATTCTTAAGAGTGGGTGCATTTTATCATTGCACATCCAGATAATGTTTTAGGTAAGCTGATCTCTTTAACACTGAGAAAATGATAAATTTCCATTTAGAATGTTCATAGAATGTTTGGAGAGTTTTGTGCTTTTATGGATTCAAGTTATATATATATATATAAAATATATATTAAGGTACATAATATGCAATCATATATCTAATATATGTTATATATAAAATAATATACCTAAGTTTTTTTAAACAGTGGGGTGCATATTATAAAATCAAGAATAATATGCATACAATTGTGCCTGTGTCTTTGGAATTAATACAGGTATGTTGTTACTAACAAATAATGTTTAACACCTTTATTTACTATGGGAGCCATTTCCTAACTGAACTGCATAATTACTAGACCAGAATGCATATACTACAACATATTGATTTACTGCCTCCTTTCACACTGCCACCATCTTTCATGTCACCCATGATGCTGAACATGGGGAACATTTTTAATGGACCAAATTTTCAGAAAAATGTGTTTTGGATTTCTTATTTTTTTAAGTTCTGTACACTGTATTGAATGTACTTCTTTTGCAACTTTTTGGGCATCAGTTTAATAAATCAGGTACTGAATTTTGTTGCTTGCTAATTGTGCCTTTCTGTTGCTGAATTAAGAAATGCCATGTATACTGTGACACAAAAGTAAGATTCAAAGTTGCACATAATTAGGCAAATATTTTAAAAGTGTATGTCAAACTAACAGGGATCGAAGTAAACCACCAGTACATAACTGTTTAGTCTTTATTTAGCAAGAAATTGAAATGGGCTAAAATTTCTCACTAATTTATTGGAAAGCCAAATAGATAAATATTTCCATTTTTGTAGGTATTTTTCTGTATATTGTAAGTTACAGGAACAAGATATATTTTTTGTACATTGTCTTGATTGTTTATACTACAGGTAGCTATTTCCAATGAATGGAAATGTAGTTGAAGTTTATAGGAGGGACAATGCACATGCTTCATATATAAATAAACTGTTTTTCTAAATTATTTGAAAAGGATTGGATTTCCCACAATTAACTTTTAATACCTACTTATTAGCTATAAAAGATAAATTAAAAAAACTAAAAATAATAGTATTAGTATCTTAGATCCTGCTTTTTTCCAACTTTTTATTTTCACAGTGGAAAATTTGGGTATAGTGTGTATAGTATTAAACTACTTTTTCTGCGTGTGCCTTTATATTTTGAAGTGTGATTGTAATTAGTTTAACATTAAGTTTATTTGTAGTAAAATTTTTGTAAAGAAAGAAATTGCCAGGGGTGATGGCACACACCTGTAATCCTAGCACTCAGGAGTCCAAGGCCAGAGATGGCCATGAGTTTGAGGCTAGCCTGGACTTCATAGTGAGTTCAAGGCCAGCCTGAATCACTGAATTACATAGTGAGACCCTGTCTCAAAAAAAGAAAAAGAAAAAAAATTAATTTTCTGTATAAATGAACATCAGGTATGGGATTACTGATTTTAGTGCAATATCTGTATGGTTATCCAGAAGTATCAACTAAAATGTTTCTATTTTGGACAGCATAATTATTTGAACTCATATTTTTATAATCCAGATTGAGAATTTAAGGGCATGGTAATTTTTACCAAAACTGAATCTGATAATTTTAAATAAAACAGCTGAATTTGGGCTATTTACCTATTATTTGATGAGAAACCAAGGCACCTAGAAACCTATCGGTACATTGGAAAATGTGAAAAGAGCTTTTCGTTCAAAATGTGTAGTTAATAAATTGAATTTTAAGAATTATTTCCCATAATTTGGGTCTGTGTGAGCCTGATTTTTATGTCTAGTTTAAAAGTATTTAAAAATAACATTTCTTTGTGTTTTGTTATTTTCTGTCATATGACAGTTCTATGCTAAATGTATTTTAAAATAAAAGCCAAATTCAAGATTGAAGATTTTCTGTTTTGTTTTGTGTGCTGTCTATGTATTTGTCTCTAAATTATCTGGTAGAGAGTTCTAAAATACATTAGGCTTTTTGTCCTGGCAGACTTCCACTGAAGTATTTTGTTCAAATTAGAGTACTATTTTTAGCAATAGAAGATATTGAAGAAACTCTTTAAGATTCAGCCTGAGTTTTTGCTCCATTTATGATCATTTCTATCAGTGCACATATTGTACTTCTAGTGAAGTTTTTTTTTAGTGAAAAGTTTTATAATATTTCTCATGCATAAAAAAGTTTTAAGGCCAGGGATTTAGCTCAGTGGTTAGAGTGCTTGCCTAGCAAGCACAAGGTCCTGAGTTCGATCCCAGCACCAAAAAAAAAGAAAGTTTTGTTTTTATTATTTTTTTTTAAAAGAAAGTTTTAAATCTGTGGCTAATAGCATTATAGGTTGTTTACTGCTTTTCCATTATGCTAGGAGTTAATCCTAAAACTAGGAACAGGTACTTTTTCAAACAGAATAAAAACATATGGGCATTTTATTTTGTAACTTTAAAATGCCATAATATGTTAACTATAAATACTTGGTCTGATGGAAACTCTTCTGAAGATCTAATATAAAACAATGCTATTACAAGATTGATATAATTATTTTTATTTTCTTTCTCTATAATGTTTACTTAAATAGTTGTTCAAAGACAACTAAAAAATTAATTCAGGGGTTGGGGATTTAGCTCAGTGGTAGAGTGTTTCCCTAACAAGTGCAAGGCCCTGAGTTTGATCCCCGGCATCCAAAAATACTCAGTGAAATGCGTAGAGTTGAAGGCATGTTCCCCCCTGCTTCCCATCAGTTCCTTAAAGGCTAGTTTTCACAATGTATTCAGTAAAAATGAGTAAATAGTAACATGTTTTTCTTTTTTCTTTTTTGAGACAAGGTCTTGCTATGTAGCCCAGGCTGGCCTTGAACTCATGGAAATCCTCCTGCCTCAGCCTCCTGAGTGCTAGGATCATAGGTGTGTACCATCATGCCTGGCTATGTTTTTCTTTTCTTTTTTTTTTTTTTTTTTTGGTGCTGGGGATCGAACTCAGGGCCTTGCGCTTGCAAGGCAAGCACTCTAACCATTGAGCTAAATCCCCAGCCCGTGTTTTTCTTTCTAATATATAAGTACGTAATTTTATTTTATTTTATTTTTAAGTACGTAATTTTATACTGCAGAGACGTCCTTGTTTATTTTTTTATTTTTTTTTATTTTTTATTTTTTGGAGCTGGGGATCGAACTCGGGGCCTTATGCTTGCAAGGCAAGCACTCTAACTGCTGAGCTAAATCCCCAGCCCAGAGATGTCCTTGTTAAAGGTAATTTCATTCTTGTAAACAGAGAATATTCTAATTGCAAAACAAAAATAATTAATCCTTGTATCAGTAAGGACCAGTTCTCAAAATTTAAAATTACAGTTGAGTTAGATTTTCTGAAGGGAGAGTTTGCTGTTTGCTAACTTTTTTTTTTTTTCTTTTTTTAACATAGCTGATGTTACTTTCCTGGATATTTTGTCAAATTTTGGTCATATTCTTCCAATTCGTCTTGGGAAGAAAAAACCTTCACACTTGGATCTTAATTGGGAGTTATATATGATATAAACTGCAGAATAGAAATAAATTGTGCCAGGTGTGGTGGCAAACACCTGTAATTCCCAGCCCTAGGGAGGCTGAGGCAGGGGGAATGCTGCAAGCTTGAGGCCGGCCTGAGCTACTTAGTGAGATCAAGGTTAGCCTGAACTACATAGCAACGTGTTGTCCAAAAATAAATAAAAATTTACCATGCTACTTGTAATGCTGTTAGAAAACTGCATTGTAGCCCTCCAGACTATTGCCACTCGTGAGACCACTTTGGAGGAAAAGTTCAAAGAAAAAGTTAAAAATGTTTAAGGAAATAAACATTTTAAAAACCCTACTAGCTGACTTTTCCTAAGTTGTTTTTCTCTTGCTGCCATTCTTCCTTGGGGGGGCATAAGAAAGGGAGTAAAAAACCCATCACAAACTTTTCTACTGTAAATTTGTATTATAGCAGCTGGATGAGCATCTCAACTGCACCTGGGACACAGGAGGCAACCTTTGTGTTTACTCACTTGGGAAGACAAACGGCAAGGGCTGTGCACCTGTGCAAAAGTGTCAAACCGGGATTTTTACCCACACTGTGCTCTGTGTAACAGGTTTTGAGTATATCTACCTGAGCATCACACCGTCCATCTGTTACCCACACACGTACTGTACCATAGTGGAGTGTGAGCGTGGCTCACAGCAGCTGGCTGTGGGGCAAGCAGGGACCCGTCTGTGCATTCTCCCGCTTGCCAGATGAAGGCCAGGTGTGCACAGGAGCGCCAAAGCAGCAACAGGTGTGTATTTAGGCTCTGATGTTGGCCACGTGAGCCAAAGTTCCTGTCTCCATGTGAGACAGTGAAATGGAGCAAGAATTTACTGATTCAGA
>PVJO010019381.1:0-34397 GCA_004026905.1 Hystrix cristata | reverse complement strand
GCATTGGGTTCTAACATATGTTTTTTGAGTCCTAGTGTGGTCGAATGTTTCTGTTTTTAAAAGTCCAGGCCCCGTTGTGACAGTCATTACATTTCAGCACCAATTTCCTTGAATCCTTTGTGGGAAGAAAGGATTGAAGTGCTATTGGGACCACACGACTGACCACAGCAATTTCTTCGAATCAAGGGAAACCACAACCTATCGGGTCCCTAGCTGGGCTCTCCCTGCGTCCAGGCAGGTGCACCTTCCCTGGGGAGCAAAGCCAGCTCTGTCTACCAGCAAGGCCTCTCTACAGAGTAGAGCACAGCCCTCCCATCTGAGCCTTTGACTCAGGAAAGTAACATCAGCAACTCGGGCAGCTTTCCTAACCTGTGCCTCAGTTTCCTCCTTTGTAACCACGGAGATGATAATACTACCTAGCCTTATCAGTTTGCCAAGTGGAGGAAATGAGTCAGTACCACTTGGCAGAAGGTCCAGCACAGCGTAAGGGCTCCATACTATTGGCTGCTGTTATCAAGCACCAAGAACCACAAGGGTGAGTACATAACCCTTGCCCCAAGAAACTCGTTGGCAGGGCACGATTTGCCCCCTTGAAGTTGTCAAACCCTTTTCCACGTTGGTAGGCCAAGTAGGTGAGGTCTTTTCATACTAGTGTGGTTTCTTGGGTTTAAATCGCCTCACTTCTTAGGATATTAGTGTCTTCAACCTGTTCAAAATAGAGGCTGATACCGGAACCTTGGGCTGTGCTCGTCCGTCTCTTTCTCAGGCTGCATGGTACTCATGCCACACCAGTCCGAGAGATCGAACTTACCCCAAGGAGATGGCCATGGCGAGCCTGAGGTTCTGGTCTATGATCCTGTAACGGAGAGGGAGACGCTGGGGTCCTGGGCCAGTATTCTTCCTGCCACACAAGGGAATCAATTCAGAGAGCTTCCCAGCCCCTTCCAGCTGGAGGTCTGTGTGCACCGAACAGGGGTGGGCTCGGGAACCTAATTTACTAGTAGGTCTATCTTCCTGGTTGGTTAGATGTATAAATGCATTTTGGGGCTATCGCTGGATGCTTTATCTCCTCTGAAAGTCACCTCCCTCTTTGTTCCCATCAAGTGAGTGACGTTCAGTCATATTTTCTGGCTGGAAATTCTTTGGCCTATTGATGTGAACAGAATCAACTCATGCCCTTTCCTCTTTTCTCCTTCTTTTTGGCTTCCTTTCTGAAGCTGCAGTAAATGAGTCTTTCTCAGATTGTCCTGCAGTTTGAACAGTTAGGTGAATCTGGTTGTTTTATTTGCAGCTACCTGGGCAACTGACTGTGGAATGAGCGCCCTCCCTAGCCTGGTGCTGGGCAGGGAATTGAGCCTGCCCTTCCCCGCTCCTCTGATCCTGAGCGCACCGATCTCACGGTGGCTGACACACTCTTGTGATATAATCCCTACCTTTTGTCAAAGTCAAACATTGTTTGGCCCCAATTATCTTTTTGGCTTGGGTTAATAAGTGTGGCATTAAGGTTTAGTTGTTTTTCCTTAAGTTGTGGCTATTCGTTTGTCACAAGGCTCCTGATCCTAAGCTTACAGAATCTGGAATGAACTTTATTTGCTCATGTCATGGCCGTTCCAAGTGGCAGCTGTATTAACTCTGCGGCTGTAAGCGCAGCTTGTGTTGGGCTTTGGCCTGCCGGGGGAGGAAGGATAAGGGAGGTGTCAATGGTCCTTTGGGTGCCTCGTTTTTCTCACTGTCTGCTTTACTCATGAACAAGACATCATTAATAGTGCTTGTGTGTGTGTATGTGTGTGTGGCTAAATTTTAAGTATCTCAATTCTCTCAGCATTAGGGAGAAGGCCTAGCACAGTAGGAGTTTAATAAATATTTGTTGAATGAATGATATGGTAGGTAGATGCTTTCTGTCGGTGCTGAGCTTCTCTCCAGATCTACTTGTTCCAGTCTGATAAGCAGATTTCAGGGTACTGGTACCCTTAGTACCCTGAGGCTAGATAGCTGCCTGGGGGTGTAGCTCAGTGGCAGAGCGCTTGGCTGACATGTGTGTGGCCCTGCGTTCAATCACCAGTACCCCAAGGGACAAAAAAAAAAAAAAGTAAAGAAAGTACTGAAGGTTGGTAGTGGACCAGTGGGCTAGAAGCTTGTCTTGGCCAGCTGGGAAGAGCAGGTATGAGGTGGGCAGGACTGGGCAAGGTCCAGACTGAGAATGACTGAGGAGATCAGGACCTCCGGGGATAGGACGTGGGCTGAAGGTGGAGCTAGAAAGCCCGCGTGTCTGATCCAACAGTGCAGAGCCAGTTCATGTGGCTTCTCATAGGACACTGGCACTTAGGGGCCATCCAGCTGTCCGTGTCTGGGCCCGAAAGGCCCATTTCCTGGCAGAAACAGTGATGACAACAATAATAATACAGAAATATATAAACACACTCCATCTCTCTGATCTCACCTGCACTCATTATTCAGGCAGAGACTCCCTGACCGCTTGCCCGGACCAGGTGCTGTCCTTGTGCCTCAGCCATAACCAGCAAGTCTCACGGTGGTGGGGGGAACATTTCTTCAGCTAAGTAGATGATTACAGATCAACTGCTCCGTTATCAGTGCTGGGAATACGGCTGGGCGTGCAGCTGATGCTGAGTTAAGATTTCGAATTGCTAGATTAATATGCAGGTTAATCTGTTTCCCCATTTAATAGAGCAGGACGTGGCCCAGGAAAACTGACTCTGGAAGTCTGGTTCGGCCATTTTCCCTGGTGAGACCAGATGGCTCCAGTTTGAAGCTGCGCTCTGGAATCTCACAGACTGGTAAACTTCGAAAACTAAAAATACCACAAGTATTGGGGGAGAAAGGTGCAAAGCTGCCAGCTTCCGATTTTCCCAAGTAGGGAGATGGAGAAAGATATTACCAATGGTGGTTACTTCACAGAGGACATTTTTAACATTTCGGTTGTGTAAAGGATGGTGCCTGAATTAAAAAAAAAAATCGGCTATTTTGGGTTTATGGAAAAGCCATGACATTGTCCCTATGTTTCTTACTGACAGATAATAATTGTACATCTATATATATAAAACAGTGTGAAATTTTGGTTCACGTCTATTCTGTGTGTTGATTGAGGTTTGTTTCAAACATTTATTGTTTCTTCATGACAAGAATCTTCAAAGTCCTCTTTTCTAGCTATTTTGAATTCTGTGGCACAATATTAGAATACCCACACTCAGTCCTGGTGTGCGGCTCTCCCCACACACCCCCGTCTCCCCAGCTCCGCTTCTCTCCCCGCCTCCAGTGACCATTCCTCTGCTCACTACGTCTGTGAACTTGGCTTTTTAGATTCTATGTATGAGAGAAATTGTGCAGTATTTATCTTCCTGTTTCTGGCTTATCTGATTTAACATTATCACCTCCAGGTCCATCTATGTTGCCACAACTGACAAGCTTCCCTCCTTTTCATGGCCGCGTAGCATTCCATTGTGGATATGTATCAGGTTTTCTTAGCCATTCGCCTGGCAATGGACACCTCTATGGATTCCATATCTTGACTATTGGAAATAGGTTAGCAATATACATGGGAGGGCTGGTATCTCTTCAATATACTGATTCATTTCCTTTTGGTATACATGCATGCAGGGTGGGATTGCTGGGTTATGTGATAGGCCTATTTTCTAGTTTCTGCGGAACCTCCCTACTGTTTTTCATAAAAGCTGTACTAATTCACACTCCGCCAACAGTGTATAAATGTCTCCCTTTCTCCACATCCTCACCAGCATTTGTCCTTTTTTTTGGTCTTTTTGTTGAAATCCATTCTAACCTGAGTGAGATGATACTCAATGTGCTTTGGATTTGAGCAAGCTTTGCTGATTAATAACAAATAGACAAGTTAAGGTTCAGATGCGCATTTGGGAGTCTCTGCCTAGAAGAACCAGTCACTCAATTTCTTGCCTATTTCTCTGTTTAGTTCTCTCTAGTTCTTCTCTTTCTTGCGTCTTAAACACCGACACACACACACACACACACACACGCACACACATGGGCACATTTCAAAGCTTCACACAGAAGTTAGATCCGAGATACAGAGAAAGGGCAGTCTCTCCCCTCCAAGGACTGTGCCCCTAACCCCAAAAAGAAAAGGAGGAAAAGGGAGGAGGCGTGGGCTGTGGGAGGGAGGAGCTCTTTCCCCTCCCCACCAGCCTTCTTTTCTATATTTATTCAGAGTGAAAAAAATTTTAAACTCTCAGTATTAGTTTATGATTCCTATTAATCATATGTTAATAACCTTCCCAATTATTAAATTATAGAGACACGCATTCCCTCAGCCAAACAGAATAATTATTTACTAAAATGAATTAACATATAGAAAAGCCTCCTTTCTATGGAGGCTGAAACTTAACATAATGAATTTATCAGGCTTAAAAGAAGCCCAGACAGGCTTTTCTGGGGGTGAAATAAATACACTGATTATGGCGAAGCTTATCCGTGCTGGCATTGAGCCATCTGCTGCTTCTTTAATACACACAGCCCGAGTTTATCTGTTCAATATAATTTACTGAGGCTGCGCTTTGCAATTAACAGCTGAGGGAGGGGGACATGTTCTTAGCAGCCTCCCTCTTCAGGTCCCCAAAGTTGCTCACTTTGGACCCTCTTTGTGTTTTAATAGGCCTGCCAATCAGTGTGCAGTGCGGGGATCTGATCTGTGGTGACAGTGTACTTGTCACTCGGAAATGCGGTTCTAGGACACTGGTCTTTGCAGGGTGGGGGGGCAGTGAAGGGGAAACAATTATACAAATTCAGAATTTAAGCTCTGGAGCTCCTGCCCCAGCCTGGTCAGAGGATGAAGGTCTGCCATCCATCTCTCTTTCTAGGGACAGCCAGTTCTTTCACCACCTATCTTTGAGCAGGGGGATTTCTAAGTTATTTAAGCATTTTCAAAGTGGCCCCAGGGACACATCTTTGGGAAACAGGATTTATAGATAATGATGCCCGAAAACCCTCATTTCTCATGGCCCTCCTGAAGCCACTCAGTGTCTCAAATTTATTTTGTCTAGTGTTTTAGGGATCTCATAGAGTGTTAGCCAAAGGACCTTTCAGCTCATTCTTTCATACACTCAACAAGCCTGTAGTCATGTAGTTTTCAAACTGATGACAGTAGATTTTAAATGTTCTCATTTTCCTCAAATTCATAAATATATGTGATGGATATGTTAATTAGCTTGACTTAATCATTCCGCTATGTGTGCACTTATTGAAACATGACGCAGTACTCCATAACTACATATAATTATTATTTGTCAGTTAAAATAAAATGAACACTAAATAGACTTCTAGGGTACAAGCTGGAAGCCTCTGGAATTTACAGTTTCCCTTGCATTTTGCCTTAAGTGTACATGTGGACATCTGGGTGTGGGGAACTGGGGCAGGGATGTGAGGGAGACGGAGGAGGCCCTTCCCATCACAGCTTGTCTTTGGGCAGGAAGTAGGGTGGCAGTTGGCTTCTGACATCACGGAGAGCCAGAATCTGGGGTCATAGCCTCATGTAAGTCCCTGTTCTGAGGCGTGGGACGGACCTTTGGACCTGTTACTTAAACGTAGGATACAAGCATAAGTGACGGAGGGGACAAAAGGCTGCACCTTCTACCTTGACCGCTCTGATGAGGCAAAGCTGTCATGGTGGGAGATGCCCTGCGGACAGACCTGCGCAGCAAGGGGCCCAGGGGTGGCCTCTGACCCACAGCCACGGGCGTGAGCAGGAAGCAGCCTCCCGCCCCGCCTTCGGGGGACCGTACCCAGCCAGGACCTTGACTATAACCCGTGAGACTAAAGCCAGGGCCCCCAGCTGGCCACTCCTGGACTCCTGACCCACAGAAACTGATCTTTTAAGGTACTAAGTTTGGGGACGGTCTCTGGCTCAGGGAAGTCTAAGGATACCACAGAAGAGGTGGCTTAACAGCAAACATGTTCTCATGGTTCTGGAGGTTGAAAAGTACAAGATCAGGGTGCCAGCAGCTTGGTGTCTGGCGACAGCCCTCTTTCTGGCTTGCACACAGGCACCATCTTGGGAAACACAGAGAACCCTGGAGTCTGTCTTCTTTTCAGGACACTGATCCCATCATGGGGCTCCATCCAAATGACCCTGTCTAAATCCAGGCACCTCCCGATGGCCCCAAATACCATCCTGCTGGGGGCAAGGGCTTCAGCAGGGAATTTTGAGAGGACAAAACATGTAACAGTGTGTTTTACAGTGATGGATAATAATATAGTGGCGAGGTGGAAAATGAGAGGTTATAAATTAAAGAAGGAAATATCAGCTGGTGTTAAGGCAATACTAAGAATTCACGAAGGGCGACAGGTAAGAGTGGCAGGGTGGCTGGGAAGAGTTAGTGTCCCAGCGTAGGGGAGACGCTAAAGTTTCTCTGGTCTCACACCCTAGTTGAAACTTCAGTGCTCTCTTGCTCGTCCGTTCCAAGGGGCATCCAGCCTTGGGCAGAATGTTCTTAGCAATGGGCAATTTACACCCTACCTCTCACTTTGTCCCATTTTTGGAAGCAAAAAATATTTGCTGCTGGGCTGAAATTCTCATCCCTGCAGGTTTATCTTCCTGGTCCTGGTTCTTCCCCTTGAAGTCACATTGCCTTTCCGGGCTGTTGACCCCTCTGCCTTAGATGACTTGCAGCCTTCCCAGCTGCCCCTAATCCCCTGGTCCAGCTCTGCTTTCTACCCTGGATGCTTGGCTCCCTCTCTTCGGATACTGTTTGTGGCCTTGATTCCCCTGCCCATCGTGTCCCTCTCCACAGTCTCTGCCTGTTCCTGGGGTCCTGGAGTTCTTGCAGCTTTAGTTGAAAATTTTGCAAACCCGAGTTGTCGACTGTCCCCAGTGTATCGTGCCAGACGCCTCACTCACACAGCAAGCTCTGCTGTTGGCAGGAAGTGGCCACCACACGCCAGCTGGGCATTTTCATCTCCAGGCTAAATATGCCCCCCTCCTTGGACTCCAGCCCTTTCCCCAGAGACTCTTTTCCTCCCTCCTCCACCCTGCCTCAATTATCACCTCTGCAGAGGACTCCTGGAGGGTGGCTCCTATCACACCAGCTGCCTGCTAGACATTGTCCTGTGAGGATCCTGCTGGCTCTCAAGCTCCACCTGCCTTCCTGCCTGTCTGGTGACATCCACTGACACTGACGCTGGGTCTGCGCCCTTCCCAGTCATCACGTCCTCCCCCGCTCACCTGGGGGGGCCAGAGTCCCCAGAGTCTTCTGTTGTCTCAGGCTCTAAGTCAGCAGTACCCGGGATCCTTCTCTTTCCTCCACCTTCCATACCAAATCTGTCATCTAGTCTGCCAAGTTTTTCTTCCCAGGGCTTCTCTCTTCCTTCTGCCACTTCCGTCTGTCGTCCCTGAGGCCTAGTTCCTCATCAGCCCACCGCTGGACTTTACTAATCCCTGATCCCAAAAGAATTTATTACACGGATGGTGCTGGGCACAGGGAGTGTAGGAACTGGCAACGCAGACCTGCTTTCTGTCCTCACGGAACTTACAGTCGGCTGATGCAAACAGGTGAGTATTTATCGGACACCCACCATGTCACTTTGTCTGCTTGTCTCAGGTCCTTGATAACTGGAGATAACTTCCTTTCCAACTTAGTGGCACTGAAAGGACAGTTTTCAATAAACTTCTTCACATTTGCTTTAATGACTAGCAGCAGTAGGTGTGAAGACCTGGAAAATCAGGCGCGCTTTATTTTCTACCCTAGAAAACCATGATTCCCAGCGCTTCTGGACTAGGGGCCTTATCTGCAGATCTAACTGACTATCAGAAGGTCCAGAATGAAGCCGCAGGAAAAGCAACCCTGGGGAAGCCGCCCCAGGGCTTGCTTCTTCATTCTTTGGATTCCGTGAATTCCCCCATCCTAGTTCATTGTCCTCCTGTCACCTGTAGTTCATCCACTTCCAGCATGTGCATCACTCAGGGTAGCCGGCCTTTGGTGACGGGGTGTCCTTCCTGCTGCAAAGGGAGCCGAAAGGAGCAGGTAGCAACAGAGAGGTCTGTACCCAGACGGCTGCCTGCAGATGCAGGAAAAGACTCCAGGCCAGAGGCAGAAGGGGGCCTTGGGGAATGAGCCGCTACAGCTACAGGCTGCAGGGCGGGTGTGCGCACACTAAGTAGGTCAAGTTAGGTAACAGGGCTAAGAATGTGCTGACTATAGTGTCTTTTCCATTAGCTTCTTGATGTCCTGGGTTACTTTAGCTGTTCTGAGGGGCATCTGTTTCTTCATCCTAAACAGGACCGGTTATAGCAACCTTACAGGCTCGCTAGAGTTTACCTGAGATAATGGGAGGAACTTCCTGGCGTGGGTGGCCAGTAATGGTAGGCTGTAGCTATTGGATTGGTTAGCCTGGTGTTGAGGTTGGGCTTGGGCAGAAAGGACCATGAGATGGGAAGGAACTGGAGGCCTCAGAGAGCATTTAAGTTCAGTTTGATGTAACCAAGAAACTCCCACGAATACAAAGAGCAGGGGCGGGGATGGAAGTGGGCCAGAGCTCAGGTTGGAGCAGGTGGGGATCAGGAGGTAGGAGAGTCTCTAGGCAGTTGCCAGGAATTTTTCTGGATTCTCAGCAGCTGCTCTGCTTAACTGTCTTCTGGGACGGCAGACAAAGAGTGGGCAGAAACTAGGTTAACGGGTGAAAATTGCTTCTAGCATGAAGCAAAAATTCCAGGTGACTTGAAGTAGCCCTGGGACAGGGGCTGCAGGGTGTGGGGCAGGTAGGCCTGGAGCTGGCCCAGAGAACGCAGAGGCTCCGCCCAGGAGATGGTCCCCGGATCCACCTGGAAGTCTCGCTCCTCCTCTCCTCCTTCCCGGACTGTTCAAGGCCCCGCCCGTCCCACCTGCTTCAAGGACACTTTGTCCAACAGCTCTGACGGTTATGGATGATAACAGGCTGTCCAGACTGTCCTAGCAGTTGCTCTCTGTCTCCACAGTGCGGGGTTAGTTGCTCTTTATACATTGCAGCGTTTAGTCCTCAAAGCAGCCATGCAGAGTAGATGTTGTTCTCACGACTCAGAGAGGAAGAGTGACGCTCACACAGATGAAGTAAATTTGACAGATGCCTAAAACTGGGAATTGTTGGGTCTGGGATCACACCGGCTCTCTCTTGTGCTCTGCTCAAGACCCAAGACGTCCCACTTACTCTGGCTGAGTAGTACATGACCCAAGACTTAGTGGTGTAAGACAAACATTGATTAGGCTCACAGATTCTGCGGGTCGCAAAATCAGGCGGGTACAACAGGGATGATCTGTGCCCACTCCATAATGTCTAGACTTTCCCCAAAGTCTTGGGAGACTCAAGGGGTAGAGGCTACACTCATTTGACAGCTCCCTCACTCTCTTGTCTATGACTCAGGCAGGCTCGAGGCTGGGGGCCTCAGTCCCTCTGCACATTGGCTGGCCTGGGAGGTCTCTCTGCACAGTCTAGCTTGGTCCTCCTCAAGCATGATGGTGCTGCCTCCCCCAGTGCCCCCAGGCGGGGGAGGTGGAGTTTGGCATCTTTTATGACAGCCTTGGAAGACGGGCAGCATCTGTTTTGCTGGCTGTTACTTGTCAAGGAAGTCACCAAGGCCTTTCAGAACCAAAGGGAGGAGAAATAGACCCCTCTTTGGGGTAGAAGAGTAGCAAGGTTCTGAAAGAGCTAGAGATATTACTGTGGCTGGCTAATTTGGAAAATGCAGTGTGCTACACAAAGGAACCTGGAGAGACACATCATTGGAATGGCAAGCTCATGGGGGTCGACTTTATCCTAATTCTCTTTGTAATTCTAGTAGACACACACACGGAGATGCACATAGTATTTGTTGAAGTGAATAAATACAGGATACCCTAGTCAACCTGCCTTGAGAGTTCATTATTATTCTTGCAATTTCCTGTTGACTGTTTTTTACCTCTATAGATGAAGTATTTATTCTACCCCATGTTAACGTTGTTTTGTTCCTGGGTTCCCTTCTTCCACCTGAGAGCCGACAGGATGCCACTTCATTGTGAACTTCTGCTTTGTGTCGTGCATGAGTGTGCGGGATGGTGCTCGAAGTCTCAAAGCATGTCTTCCAACTAAATCAGAGCTGGCAACTCTGAGGACAATGTCACCCTTCTGCTGTGTCTAGCTGTACTAAAAACTTGGTTTTTAAATATTTTTCTTGGACTTTCTGGGACTGTGCCTGGAAGTTCAGAGGATCTTGAAACTGTAGTCTTGAGGCTTGTTGTAGAATTAGTTTGGGTCCCAAAGCTGTAGGGAGACTATGAATTAAGACCTGGTAGTCATCTTTTGCCCATACATGTGCTTTTTGTCTCTCTTCTACTCTTCTTCCCTCCCTCCCTCCTTCCCATTCTTCTTCCCTTCCTCTCTCTCTCTCTCTTCCTTTCTTTTCATTTTCCTTCCTTCCTCCCTTCTTTTTTCTTTACAATGCAACTTTGGTTTTCTTTATAGCTAAGCGCTCTCCCAGATGATCTCAAGGTCTGTGAAACATCAGAGCTCTGGCTTCCCTTCCTGTTCCCCGGGCTGCTGCCTCACGGGTCTCTGCAGGAGGAACTCTGCTCCATGGGAAGAGCCTGCATTGAGCACCGGCAGATCTGGGCTGCAGACCCGTGTGTCTCCTCTCCGAGCCTCATTTCACCTTCCTCCTGTGTCAGATGTGCACACAGTACTGCCCTCCTCCCCACAGAGGGCTGCAGTGAAGATTAAAGGCCATCTTAGAGAGGAGAGGGTTCCGCGAACACTGTGGTTACCCCTCCAAGCCAGAGCTGCTGCCCTCACAGTGAAGTGTCAGATGGAGGTAAGCAGCCGGAGAAACCTGCACCTTGCTACCTGTCCTGACGCCCGGGATCTCTGAATTAGGATAGTGACGGGGGCAGATGCGTCCGGGAGGGAGCCTGTCCATCCGTCACGTAGCATCAGGACCTGATTCCAGCAAGGGCAGAGAAGGCGATTGCTCACAGGTTGTTCTGCACAGCTCTGCAGGCTCCTCCCCATTTTTGGCTGCCTTGCAGCTCTCTGAAGGTAGAGACTGAAAAGTCAAATACTTCAGAAGCCACACAGTTCCCACACATGGGTGAAGCAGGCCTGCTGGAGCCTGTGGGCACTCAGACACCTGCCTCTTTCCAAACTGCACAGTCCTCTTTCAGCGGCAGCTCTATGGTGCCATAAGGAAGGCAGGATGGTGAGTGGGGTTTCCCCAAGAGAAGGAAGAAACCAAGTTTTTATTTTTTTTTTATGCAGACTTTCATGAAATTTATGTGTTGGCAACAAATTCACATTCTCAAAACCCAGTGCAAGGGCCGAAGTCCATTTGTGGCTGAATTCAGCCCACACGGGCCACCAGGGGGCAACCCAAAAGCTGGGGGTTGGGGGGTTCCCATGGGTGAAGTAGTTAGTCCTTACACCTGAGCTGTGATACTGGCTCTATGTGACTGACATCAGAGACAGGACGGAGGGTTCTGCCAGTGGGCAGGAAGAAGGACAGACTGTAGCTGAGCAGATGGGATCAAGTCCAGCTCAGACTCTGAAGGGAGGGAAGGGGACTGTGGCCTCCAGCAGCTTTGCATTTGTGTGGGTGGGTGACAGCTGAGCACTGGAGACAAGGGGAGCAGGTGGGCTGTGGCCTGGTGCTGCCACAGACCTCACAGGTGTTAAGGGAAGGCAAAGGGCAGGCACACAGTGTCTGCCTGCTCATTCTGCCCAAAGATGCTAAAAGCTACCGGGGAAAGCTCGGCGCACAAACCCTGCACGTGATCGCTGGTGACCCGGCTCGGCACCAGCGCGGGAGTTTGTCTTTCACAGCAGCGTCTGTCTGTTAACTAGGGGAGCACGGCACTGGTGACTGGGGTGGAAATCACAGAGCTGGGGGTGAAAAACCAGGCTCACAACTGGTGACTACATCTTGTGTGTTTCCAGAGCCTCCAGGCCTGGCTGTATGTTCTTGCAGGAGAACTATGAGGTGGCAGGACAGTGTTAGGAAATCTTTGCTTCTCTTTAGAAAAAGCAAAGTAAAATTCAAAACTTCTAAATCACAAAGAGTATATTCATAAAGAAACTTAAGAGTACACGTGGCCTAAAGAAAAAACACCTGAAACCAAAACAAAATGATCAAAAACCCTTGATCACACTTCCAGAATATATATATATATATTTTGTACATACATATACACACAGATACAAAATATTTTTCACAAAATAAATATGGCTTGAACATGAAAATGTGTAACTGGCTTCCGAGGCTTTCCTTCAACTCTGAGGACCATGTTTCATGAATAATGGCTGTAATTTCAAGAGAGATTATTTATTTTGTGGGTAAACCATGAGGCACTTTACCAATTCCTATTTAGGACACTGAGATGATGTTCTTGTTTTGATTAGAAGCAACAGCACGATGAACATCCCTACAGCTACCTTTCTTCTCCATACATCTCCTATTATTTCCTCTGTATGTATTCTCCAAAGTAGAATACATTTAGTTTTTAAAAAAAGCTTAAAAAGGATTCCTCCCCAAATTTGTAACTTATGTAAGTGCAGCCGTGTGTGAGGGTGTTAATAAATCATCACCAACACGGTGCTTTCACTGTGACCAACACTAGGAAGGTGTCTTAGTTACTGTTCTCTCATTGCTGAGACAAAATACCCAATGCCCAAAGTTAAAAGAGGAAAAGTTTATTTAGCTCACGGTTCGTAGACATATCAGTCCATAATTGGCTGGCTCCAAAGCAGGGTGACATGGCAGAGGGGCATCATGGAGGAGAAACAGTTCATGGCAGGCAGAAGGCAGTATGGCAAGCAAGCAAGGGGTAGACAAGCCTCTTTCTGTCCCTTATGTACTCTATCTAGGCTGCTGGTATTAGAGCGAGTGCCAAAACAATCAGTGGACTGATTTAGTAATCCCACATCCTTAATCCCAGCATCATACACTCCAGATTCAGCTACCTCTGAAAAAGTTCCACCTATGACTATATGAGGCTTTAGGGGGACATCTAGACACAAACCATAACAGCAGGTTTTACAGACCCTATGAGAGGGTATTATTATTCTCATTTTTTTATAGGTGGGAAAGCAGAATCAGATGGCCAAAGTCATGTGCTCTTGGTCATGCAGCCAGGAAGTGGCAGACCTGGGCTTGAATCCCAGCTCAGAATGACTCCAAAGACTGTGCCTTCTACTTGTACAGTTTCTACTGGTGGCTTACAAAACACCTGATTTTTTTCCCCCCGACTTACCAAGTTAAATGTTCTTGCTCCCTTTTGGCTATTGTTTCCATGGGCTGGAGAGGCTCTTAGTGACTAAGAATTCTGTTTGATTAATTAGATTTTTGTTGCCAAGGAATTAATTTGGTTCCCCACTCCCTCCTCTTGCTCAAAAAGCCCACAACAAAATGATTTTAGCAGTGGGAATAATTACAGAAAACGTGATGTTAACTTGAATGGAATACAAATATTTTAGATATGTTATTGTTCTCCAAGACTACCAGTGTGCAAAGGAAGGAGGGACTGAGCCTCAGCTGACCTTAGGAGAAGGAAACGTCCTGGCCACTTCTGCAGGTGTCCACAGTTAGCCTAAGAGAAGAAAGCCTGAGATATGGGTGTGACACTAGCAGGAGGCTGAAGCCCATTGGAATTGCTGGGCTGCCTTCTTTCTGGCCACATCTTTGGCTGTCTCAGCAGATGTGCTTGAAGCCTAAGCCCAGCATAGGTTCACATCTGTGGGCTTGCCCAAGGGCCACAAGGCAGAAAGCTCTGTGGGGGAAGCCACACTCACACCTGCAGTTCAGGCTGTAGACCTGGGGATGTTGCAGACCTCCATGAAGAACTTCCCTTGACCTGGACTTGCCTTGGGCTCTCTGATTGCTCCTCCTTGTGCTTGCACACCTCTTAGCAGCTTCTGAAGAAAGAATTCAGGAAGACACATTGGCCTTGGTTTTTCAAGACTCAGCTTTGCGTCTTTCTGCCCTCATCACACTGGAATGGTAGTGTGAGCACAGAATTCTGAGTTGAGGATAAGAGTTCTGAAGTCATTTCCACAGACCTTTCTCCTACCATATTGCTACTCAAAGCGTGGTCCACGGCCCAGGTCAGTCTGCCAACTATTCATCTTCCATCTGTGATGAGAGGTAAAGAAACCAAGATGAAGCATTTTGAAACTTTTATACTAATGTGACTGAGTCATTTTATGTCTAGTGAAACTTATAATAAAACATGGGGGGCTTTTAATTTATATGTATTTTTTGAATTTTTTTTGCTAGTCTTCCTTTCATACACTATTCTACTTTTTATTTTGCACTCTATTTTGTAGCAGCTACTGAAAGATTGAGAACAAAATAAAGTTCTTGGCCATATGGAATGGTGTAAGAAACACTGTGCCGAGACAGGACTTTGTTCTTGAGAAGTCTTTTGTCGGTGTGGTTTTAGTACTTTGAAAGTAGCTTGCCTTTTCTCCCTGAAGCGTTTAGGGTTTTCTTTTTATCCCTAGAACTCAGAATCCTGCTATGAGAAGGCTTGGCGAGGGCCGGTTGTCATCCGCTGTGCTGGGTCTGCCTGGGTCCTTCATCGTGGAGATTAACTCATTCACTCATAGTAGATCATTCCTCCCTTGTCTTTTTCTTTCTTCTCTTTTTCAGGAACTCTTATTGCTTGGACATTGGTCCTTGTGTTCCATCTATTAGATCTTTTACTTTGTCGCAATATTTTCAGTGCCTTTTTCTTTTTGTACTTAAATTTCCACAACTTTATATCCCAACTCTTTCATTTACTTAATAGGCTGTATTTTTAACCTCCAAAGCTCTTTGTTCTTTTTTCATAATATTCTGTTCTTTTTTATATGTAGTGTTTTTCAAGGAAACTAATGTTTTTGTTTTGTTTTTGTCTTTTGTTTTTGTTGCTTTTGCATGATATCTGTTTCCTTCATCTTCCTTTGTTCTGTTGGCTGAACATTGGTTCTCTTTAAAGATCATGATGTCCTAATTCGCAGGCTTTGCTCCTGGGTGCCTGGGCAGGAGACCGATATTGGGGGGAACCAGAGCATTGCTATGTACATCTTTTATTTAGGGTTGTTCAGGTTCACGTCCTGATCTCCTGCCTGGGGACGGCTGGTGGTGAGTAGAGTGGCATACAGACCTAGCTGCTATGCCCTGCATGTCTGGTAGGAAAAAAACACACAGAGTGATAGTCTGCTCCTCTATATGGCCCTGCACTTCTTTTTTTTTTTTGGCCCTGCACTTCTCGATGGAAGTTTGATCAAGTCTTTAACCTCTCCAAGGTTCTGGAAGGCAAACTGGCAACAATTTAATGGAATATCACATCCACTCATGTCTCTTTTGCATTCTCTTTGCCTGGGAGGGAAAGAAAGTAAACATCTGTGGTCAAATGACTATTTTTAAGTGGACATCTACATTCTATACCTGTAGTTAACTTTTGAAAGATTGAGTGTTTATTCATCGACTTACTTTCTTGTTGCTGGGACGTAATTATTGACACCCACTACTTAAAGGAAGAAAGGTTTATTTTGGTTCACTGATCCAGTTCATGGTTTGCTGGCTCCCAAGCAGTATGAGCATGGTAGAGGAGGATGGCGGAGGAAAGCCACTTACATCATGGCAACCAGGAATCAGAGAGAGAAGCAACGAGCCAGAAAGGGAGCCCCCCTTCCAGGCCCTGCCCCAGTGACCTGCTTCTTGTGACTAAATCACCTCCTAACAGCACATTTAGCTATAGCACCTCCGTGATTCAATCACTTTCCCCGCCTATGAGCACATGAGGCATTTGGGGGGCACTCTTAGTATAACCTATAACATTCACATTGGAGTTCTCTTCGTGAGCTTCAGCGCACCCCACTAGGACTCCATGTAAGAATGTTGAACGAGACAGGATTGAAGACCTCCGCTGGAGGTAGATACTATGTCTAGCTCATGTACTGCTGCAGCCTGGGGCTCGAACTTGGCTGCATAATAAACTTCTGTTAAATGTGACCACCCCATCAAAAGCACAAGGAGATCGGAGATTTGATCCTAGCGAACCATGCTGGTTTCAGGGTTCACCACTTTCCCATTGTTCATGTAATGCTACTACTTAATTATCCTTTTATTATTTTTCTTGAGATTGATAGTTTTGGAATCTGCCTCATGACTCTTCCTGAAAAGAAAAGCATTGCCCTTTCTGTCTGCTCTCCTAGTCTCATTTCTAATGCGGGTGTGGGAGATGCCCCCCTTACCCTCGGTTGTCATTGTTTTGGGCCTGACCCGCTCATCTCATTTCAGCTAGCTTACGATTATCTTACGAGTTCACTTCGCGTTTTGACGTCTTCTTAACATGTGTATCTTATGCTCTCTAGTTTACAGATTATCGTCTTTGAAGGAGAATAGAGAATATACAAGCTCTAGGGGTTACTGTTTTCTAGTTTCTACCTGTTTTATTTTGCAAAGATGGCCCTGAATTGCTTGGGTAATTGCTTCCTTATTCTGGTTGGCTTAACATTGATTTTAAGAAAGAAAGGTGTTTGAGTTGACTAAATGCCAAAAATCTTCCCACTGTATTAATTTTATTTAAATCTGTCTTCCATTGCTTTGGGTGAAAGCAAGTGTGTTCACTTCATAGAGGAAACTATTCTGCTGTGTACATCTTTACAAGCGCGGGACAAGGCACGCCCAGTGGATGCAGGGAGTGCCGAGAAGGGTCCAGAGCCTGTGAGTGCAGGCGAGTTTATAGCTAGAGCCAGGACTGCCACACAGGGGCACGGGAGGTCTGGTGACATCCTGTGACTCAGAAGGGCCTACGTGCCACCCACCTCTTTACCATAAAAACCATACTCCCCTCGTTCATTATGTTACTTCCAGTCAGACTGGTCTTTCTGGTCTTCAAACCCATTCAGCCTCTTCTGCCTTGAGCCTTTTGATGTGGGTTTGATGTGCGTTCTTGACTCTGGAGAGCCTGCTCTTTGCCCAGTTCTGCACTTGCAGTTCTTTCTCCTCACTGCCATGTGAGTTCAGACGTGCTTGCTCAAGAGTCTTCCCTGACCATGTGCTCTAAAGGGAGCCCCTCCCTACCACATTATCTACTTTTTTATATCACTTATCATTACCAGAAATTCTTTTTTGTTTACTTGCTTACTGTGTCCTCCTCTCTAAAACATAAATTCTAGGAGCTCTGTTTTTCTACTTCTGATTCCCAGTGTCTATGCCAGAGCTTGGCTTAAGGGATGCTGTGTATCTTTACTGAATAAACCAATGAGAACAAGGAAACTTCAGGGTTTCCTTGGGGTAATCCTTGAAACACACACACACACACACACACACACACACACACACACACACACAGAGCCCACCATGTGTTTTTATGAATAGTTTTATTAGAACATGACTATGCTCATTCATTTTTACCTATTGTTTATAGCTGCTTTTGCCTTATAAGGGTGGAGTTGAGTAGACGTGACAAAGCCCATATGGCCTGCAAAGCTGAAAATATTTAATGTCTGACCTTTTACAGAACAAGTTTGCCAACTATTGCTCTAGACTAAAGGAGGGCTCTCTGGATTACACTAGACTAGTGAACCTTTTAGAGCTTTCAATGATACAAACAGCCTGCTACGGCGCATGCACCATCGGTGCACCCCTTCCACATGAACTGGAGCCCTGATGGCAGGGTGCTTCCTCACCTCCTCCTGCAAAGTATTCTTTCATGTCAGTGTCTTTAGAGAAGGGACTGAATCTTTCTGTTCATGAAAGTGTTGGCCTTGGCAGTCTGCTTCATTCTGGTGGAAAACTAGTTTGACCTGAATTACCCAGAGAACAGAGATCGGTGTGTTTTCACTAATTGTTAATTATCAGTATGACACATGGTAGGAGCCACTCTGCCTGTCTGACTTTTTATCCAGAGGAAAGGGTTCGCAAGGCATCTAGGTGGCATGAAAGATAGACTTTAAATGTAAGATTTTATTATTTTCCTTTGCTTAGATCTCTATAAGAATCATGATGTTTCCAAGGCAACACATGGCTTGGGGAAATCGGAGAGAATACTCCTGTTGCAAAGGGATAAGATCACAACTACCAGGACAGACAATGCTATCTGGCTCGCAAATGTCGGTGCTCAGAGAGACCAAGTCATCTTGATTACAGTCTGGGAGGCAGGAGTTTCAAAGCAGAATAATGGTGCTTGTGTTCCGTGTGTTTACAGACCCCCATACGGTGCGGTAGAGGGAAGGCATTTAAAATGGTGCACAGGACTTGGCTCCTGTCTATTCAGGTATGGAAACGACGTCAACAAATGTTTTCTTATCCTGCCCGAGTGAAGCAGATGTTGTTGAATGTCTTTTCTATTGTGCGCGTCAGTGGGGGACATGAATTTCCTCTTATTTTTCCATTCCAGGTATTGTAAAACTGGTCGAATTGGCAGATCATTTTCCTTGAGATGACACTTATTTCTTTTAAAGGAATCCTTAAAGTGTTATTAATGGACTGTTTATTGTAGGAACTATGTAGTTATATAAAAATGAGAAAGTAAAAAAAAAAACACATTTCTGAGCTAACCATTGCTAATATTTTATTCTAAACCCTCCCAGACACTGCCCTATGAACTAAAATTAAGCTTCCATGCACATATATACTAGTATGTATATATAAATATTTATGTGTATATTCATTTTCTATAGGCAGGACACAGCACTATACACATTTTCTTTTTAATACAATAATGTGTCACAAAATTTTTTGTATTCTCCTGGAGTCAGAATAGTGTGGTGGTTAACACCGTGTGCTCTGAGGCCTGATTGCCTTGTTTCAAATACTGATCCTATCAGTTACTAGCTGTATGACCTTAAGTAAGTTATGCAAGTGCTCTGATGCCTCAGTTTCCTCATCTGCAAAATGGAGATGGTAATGACTAGATTTTCCATACGAGGTTGTGAGGATAATATATGGTGCTGCCAAAAAAGCATGGAAACATCTTATTAAATGTTAACTATTATTAGCTCGGCATGTTAAGACATATGCCTGTATCATAATTTTCTTGGCTACATGGGATCCCAGCGCACTGGTATGGAAGCACTCCCACCCGTTTTTCCTTTGGTGTTGGGGTTGTGTATGCACTTTAACGCGCAGCGTGCTCTCCTGATATGCTTTATGACACCAGGACTTTGAGCACGGAAGAGTCCGGTAGCCCTCTGGCTGGAGGAGACCTGGACAGTGTTAGTGGGAAGGGACATCAGGCTTTGCAGCCGTGGCGCTTGGTAGACAGCAGGGACATGAGCTGTATGGTGTCCAGTCTGAGATCTACCACTTTCTGAGCATCATGAGCAATTTAACTTCTCTAAGTGTCCTTGTGCACATCTATAAAATTAAGACTCTTTTGGTATCTCCCTCCTCAGGTTGCTGTGAGGACTGAAACAGGTCGCTTGTCTGATTCTTGGCGAAGTCTCCGTAAATGTTAGCTATTACTAGAAACTGGGAGTTACCAACAGAACCGCCAGTTCTGGCTTTCATCCTTCCCCGCATGCTCAGAACTGGTCTCCTTGTCCCTCCTGGGAAATCCCAGCCCAGCCAAGCGGCGCGTCTTCCTTGGAGGTCTGGGTTCCACCTCCAGGCGTGTCTTCTGCATGTTCCCGGGTCCTATGGCCCCACGTGCTTCCCTTTGTCCCCCCAGCCATGGCTGATAGTGCTTCCTACGGTTGTTTTGGTGATGCTGCCGTGTTTCTTTTGTGTCCTCTCAACTCTGCGATTCTTGGTGAACAATGATTTACATTTATTATCTCTGCCAAAATTACTCCTGTGCCTTCTGTTTCCTGATCAAACCCTCATCCAAACTTCACTTGTCCTAAATGAGCCGGTTGAGAAGGAAACACCCATTTAATGGTAACCATATCAAAGCTGCTCTAGAGGCAGGATGTCAGTGTCCTACCTGCATCCCAGTGCCCTGAGCACCCACCTGGCCCTCAAGGGTGCTCTGGAGCTATGGCTTGGAGTGACTGTGCTCCGTGGGCTGCAGTTGCCCACAAGGACACGAACCAGGAAAAGGCATCGAGGGAAATAGAGTAATCTTTTAAGGCGGGAAGAGAGGAGAAGGCTGAGGGAGGGCAGAGAGTCTGGTGGAGAAAGAAGGAGAGCTGTGGTGAGGCTGGAATCCAGACACAGGAGTTCATGTGCAGGAGGAATCTGCAGCAGAATTCAGGTTGGAAAGCTCCTCGCCAAATGCGGACAGAGGACGGAGGGCAGAGAGGGAGAATCCCAAAGACTGTTGCTCTTGGTCCTGAAGACAGCTTCGGCTTTCATTTATTTACAGATAAAAGAAAAGGCCTGCACAATAGGTTGGTTAGCACCACTGCTTCATTGGTTCCCAAAAGAACCTGCTGTTTCCCCGCTGAGAGATTATTTCCAGGATTGTGCTTCAGGTCGCTTACCCTAACCTCGTTCGGCGCGGGCTGGACTCTGTCTCCCTGTCATGTCTGTCTGTCTGTCACACACGCGCGCGCACACACACGGCGTCCTGGAAATCCTCTGGCCTCAGATGAGCCACCCCTCCCAGCCCACCCCCAGCAGTGAGCAGGCAGCCCTTGCCCCCTGACCCTCAGCGTCCAGAGCCCACCTGGCCTGGGGCCTTGGCTGAGTTCGTAGAACCAGGCAGTGCTGTGACGTGGGAGGAGCTGGGTGACTCTTAGCACCGGGCCACCTTGTGTGAGGTTTTATAAACCAAATCAGAGAAGTTCCTGTCCTTGGCCTGAAAATGAATTATGCTGGCTAAATATAAAGTATATCTTTTGCTTACAGGGAGAAGACTCAATGGGAAGGACAAAAGTGGTGCTTCACCAAGATTCCTTTCAATATACTTCTTATTTTGGAATGATCTCGGTTTTGCAGAAAAGTTACAAAGGTAGTATAGACGGTTCACACAAACCCATCTCTTCATTTCCCTGTTGTTGACATCTTACGCACCACGGTACCTTCATTGGAAGGAAGGAACAAACATTGGCAATCACTATCACTCACTAAGTGCCAATCTTTATTCAGATTTCACTGGCTTTTCCTCTAAGGTCCTTTTTCTGTTCCAGGATCTCATCCAGTAGACCACATTACACTCGTTGCAGCTCTTTAGTCTCTTGTGGTCTGTGACAGTTTCTCAGTCTTTGTTTTAGATGCTTTTGACGGTTTCAATGAATGCCATTCAGGTGCCTTATAGACTATCCCTCGGTTTGGGTTCGCCTGATGTTTTATGCACGATTAGACTAAGGTTATGGATTTTGGGGAGGAAAACCACTGAGGTTCCTGTCTTCACCTCATGTTTGATGTACCGAGATGCTATCAGCATGACTTATCAGTGGTTCCACTGTGACTCTGAATGCAGAGGGCAGACTGAAAGGAGCCTCCTCCAGGATGGGGGTCTTGAATTCGATTCCTTCTCTTTGAACACACAAAAACCCTGGGTTGCTGATTAGGCCACAAAGCTGCGGGTGGGCTGGGGAATGGCCAACAGAAGGCCTGCTGGTACCGTGCCTAACTCCACCCCTTTTGCACTGTGTGATGTGGAGCAAGAGTCTTCCACCTACCTGGCTTCAGTTTCCACGTTCGCCAATCAGTACACCGTCCCTTCCCCTCCCTTCTTGCTGAGGTTGGCGACTGGATAAATGAAATCGTAGACATGTAAAGACTTCAAAACTGTGGGAGGTTACACTCATGTAGGAGTCATTCTTTGAAGTCCTTACTGGATTTTTCAATATGTCAGCCTCAGGAGGAGAAAAATTTATTTATTGACCTCTATGAGCAAACAAATGCAGATGTGTATGTGTGTTTTACTTTGTTAAAAGTCAGATTTATTGATTTATATTTACATGTAGTAAAATGCACCATCATTAATGTACATTCTGTGAGTCTTAACGAGAGTTTTGAAAATTAAGATATGGACGATTTTCACCACCCGTCCACCACCAAATTCCTTCTTCCCCCATCTCCAACTATTGATTTTTAAATTTTAAATTAATTTTCTTCAAAATATAATAAACATTTATCATGAGGAACTAGTACATACATACATACATTCCGTCTTGATCCTTTTTATTTTCCTTTCCTCTCACCTCTATCCCATTTCCTTCCTTCCCTAGACCCCTTCCCATCTCCACAAAGTCTACTTCCCTGTTCCTTATCATCCATCTTTCATTCTGCTCTTTAAAAATATTTATACTTTGGGTTTCTCATACAAGATAAACCATGTGATATTTAGCCTTCTGTGTCTGATTTATTTAACTTAGCCTTGTGTTCTCATTTTGCCTTTCCCAAAATGCCATATAAATTGAGTCACACAATAGATTCAACCCTTATGTTTTCAGTTTTAAAAACAGCCTTGGTGAGGTATCACTGATATACGCCATACTGTACATATGTGAAGTGTACAGTCAACTAAGTCTTGATGTGTGCATATATCTGGGCTATCACCACCTTCAGCATAGTGCACATCCCCATCACTCTAGGAATGACCCCACCTCTGCTCCACTCGCTCCTCAGCAAACCCACAGTTCTCTGCACAGTACTGCTTCCACTCTTAGGCCTTCATTCACAAAGCTCTCCTTCCTATAGGTACCTAGATCACCATTTTGGTCTAACCAAATCTTGCCCATCTTTCTGGTCTGTGCTTTAATCCCACCACCCCTAATAGCTAAAGAGTCTTTCAAAATCATCTTTTGAGAATAGTTCATCCCATATTGCTACTTCCTTCTCTCATTCCAGCGTACTTCTATCCCACCTCTCACTGTCTTCTTGTAGAATGATACATGGATCTTACCAAGGGGAGGTGATCTGGTGGTTAGCCGCACTGTTTCCCAGGCTGGATATTTGGGCTCATGTGATTCACCTCAGATTTCTATTTAATCTCTTAGTGCCTCATTTTCCTTGTCTATAAAATTAGGAAGACAAAACGCTACCTACCACAAAGGGTTGCTGTAGGATTAATTTGGTTTATGGGCATAAAGCACTTGGAAAAGAGTCTGTTATACAGCAGGCTCTTAACAGATGTCAGCTATCACTGTCAGCATCATTACTGTTAAAAGCTCTTTAAAGTGAAAGCTACAACTTGTACCTGACCGTGATGCCTGGCACAGTGCTGGGCATGTGGAAGGAGCTCAGATATTTGTGAGAATGCTTATCCAGGGACCGTGTCAGCGAGTCAAAAGTTCCTGGAATACTTAACATATTGCATACTTGCCTATATTTGCTGTGCTGTTAGATAAAAACAAACTGAAACAAACTCCCAAACTAAAAAGCTGCAACTCTGTTGTCTGAGAAAATACAGCCATGATGTGTCTATTTCCATGTTTCAGAACATCACGGATGGAAATCTGCTGTGGAAAGTTGAGTACCACACTGTCTTTGTATGATTTATTTTGCTCCTATTTGAATGTGCCATTGGCTTAGGAGCCAAGCAGTTGTACTCCACACAGCAAGGAGCCTCCTGAAACGCAGAGAAAGCCAGGAAGGATTTAAACCTTTAGTGAGTATCCACTTCGGTGCTGTCCCAAAGCTGGGTGTGCCACCTCACGAGAGGTGGATGTTAAATTTTCAGGATTCTTGGGAGTCAGTTACTAAAAATCAGCATTATAAAAAAATATATTAAAAACCACACAAATATTCAATTATATCCAAATTTAGTATAAATACTCAACTAATTATTCTACTGCTATTTATGGTCTTACTATGTTTATTTCATCCATGTGGCGAAAGATTATATAATGGTATGCTATTTCTCATTGTTGTATTTAATGATGTCACATTGGTAGCTTGAAATTGGCCATGGTGAGAATATTTAAGCCACAGATATTGCCAAAAATTTCTAGCCAAGGTTTTAGATCCCTCGATGGTTGGTTAGTAAATATTTGTTATTGCACCATCTGTACTGAGTACCAGGTATGGCAGTTAAATTTTCGGTTGCAAGAAACAGAGACTCACTCAAGCTCTTTCAGCTTGAGTGAGGAGGAGCTGATGGGAAGTGTGCTTACTGAGAGGAAGGGGGCAGAGGCCATCATGGAGATTCGGAAACAGGACCTGCTATGGGCCTTATGGCGTGGGGGCTGGAAGGCTTTTCCGGATCCAAGGCCCCTCTAGTGACCTCAGAACACGCCCCGGGGATCTTTGTCACGGTCCACTGCTGTTCCTGTGGTACTTTCATCTCCCAGTCCTGGTCTCAGCTGGTTTCCTTCTGGTCTGCTCTGCGTTGTTTCTTTGTGATACAAAGAGTATAATTATGATTTAATTAGCACAAGGGCAGAAAGACTAAAAAGTGGCAAAGTCTCTTAAGGATTTGGTGCGTTGTTCCAAATTTGATACATTGTTGGAGTAAAGGAAAATGTGTACAGCATAAGTAGGTAAGTTGTATCAATAACTAGGAGCAGTGTCTACTAAAGCTGCTTACATACTTGCTTTGTCATCTGAAGAGTCTACTCTGTAAGTATTCAACAGAAATGAGCGCTCTCTTCCGTGGTGTGTATGTACAAGAATCTTACTAGTGGCTCAGCTTATAATAATTCCATAGCAGAGACTCCCCAGAGTCCATCCACAATAACATGGATGTATAAGTTGTGATCATTTCGTACAACAGCGAAGAACTCATTACTAGTACACACAGTAGCATGAGTAAATCTCAAAAACGTTGTGTTGTACAAAAGGCCCTGAAGAGTACAGGCTACGTGACTTCACTGTGTGATATTCACAAATGGCCAAAACTAATCTGTGTTAACTTGGAATAGTGACTACTCTTATGGGAGGAAAATGGACAAAAAAGGGGCATGGCAGAGACTTTTGGGGTGCTAGAAATGCTTTACCCATTTTGAATGGATGCTATCAAGATGTAAATATAAATGTTCTTTGATGAACTGTTAAGATATGGATACTTTTTGTACATTAAACCTTAATAAAAAGTAAATACAGGAAGAAGACTGAGATATAGTCATTACTCCTAAAAAGTTGCTCCCTACCAGAGGGAGATTGGCATTAAAAAATGGCAATATAGTTGAGAAAAGCAAGTGCTGATTAAGATATGTAGGAAGAGCCAGGCACCCTCAAAGGGCAAGGCGACCAATTATTCCTTGACAAAAGAAAGGAATTCCCATTTATTGAGAATCTAGTGTGTGCCATTGTCAATGACTTCATGATCTTTCCATAGAATAGTTTAGGAGCTAAAACTTTTGAATGGGCTTCTGAGTGGTCCAGGGGTCTTCAACACAAAGTACTGAAAAGAATTATACCAGAACTGTGGGACCCTTTTGTAAGTGTGCATTTGTTTCTGGAGCCTGCTATGACAAATTAACACAAAGACGACTTAGCACAACAGAAACTTGTTCTTTTATAGTTCTGGAGGCTGGAAGTCCAAAACATAGCAGGTCCTGGAGGACAATCACTCTTTTGCCTCTTTCAGCTTCTGGTGGTTGTCCTGGCATTCTTGGGCTTTTTAGCCACTTTACTCAGATCTCTGGCTGTTGTCACACTGCCTCCTTTCCGTGTGCCTTCTGCCCTCTATATCTATCTTACTAGGATAGTTGGGATGGTACTTAGGGCCTACCAGGATAATCCGGGATTATCTCCTCATTTCCAGAGGTTTAACTTAATCACATCTGCAAGGACCATTTCCCCAAATATCCCAAGGTGATATTCGCAGCCCCCACGGACTTTTCAAAAATATTATTCTACTACAAATGGTTTACTTGATCAAAAATATACACAAATGTACTGAAGAGTGAGTAAATAAGGGCAGGCTGTGGCTATGGTAGAATTCCTGAAATATGCCCCTTGAGGATTATATATCTCCCTGAATTCTTGCTGGCGGCCCCAAGTCCTTTGGCTGGAGGAGTACATGTGGTCTCTCTCTCTCTCTCTCTCTCTCTCTCTCTCTCTCTCTCTCTCACACACACACACACACACACACACACACACATACACACACACTTTGTGCTTGAGCTGCATTTTGGACCAGTTTTGGATCTCTTGGAGGTGTCCTGGAGCTACCTTGCAGCCCACTAGTCACAAACCATAATGGGCATCTCTAAAAGGAAAGCATATTTAACTCTATTTGTGTGCTGGACTTCGTTTAACTACGATTCCCTTTTCAAGTGAAAGCACATTGTGTGTAAGTGACATAAAGATAGCTGCTTTGGCGAAAGTCTGAAGCTCCCATTCTTCTCCCTTCCCTTACTGTCCCTTCTCCAAAGAGCCCATTTGAAAACTATTATCATCTTAGATCAGAGGTTGTAAAATGTTCCTAGTAATGAGCCAGATAGTAAATACTTAGGGCTTTCCAGTTTATACAGTTTCTGTCGCGAGTCCTTGAGTCTGCTGTTGGAGTGAGAAAGCAGTTATAAACAACACGAAAATGGACGGGCATGGATGAATTCCAGTAAAATTTTATAGACACTAAACTTTGAATTTCATATAATTTTCACATCATAAAATATTCTTCTCCTTTGGATTTTTTCCCAACCATTTAAAGATATAAAAGCAATTCCTCGGGCTGTAGGGAGGCCACCTCCTGAGCCAGCCCTCTGCCCTCCAGGCCACGCTGATTGCTGGAGTTTGTCCCCATGCAGACTGCACCTGTCTCCAGTGACGGTGTCTACCGAATACAGTTGGAACTGTGAAGCACAATATTAACACATCAGGTTAATTTCATGCTCTACTTGTCTTGGGCTGATATTAACGAAAATTAAATTTTGCGCTAATCAGCCTTAGCATTCAGCAAGCATGACACAAATTTGTGATTTCTGGCAAGGGTGGTTAAATCATATTTATGCTATTTATGTGGTGCTCGAATAACAGGGAAATACTATTATCAACAATTAAAGTCCCAGGCTGACAGATGTCACCAAGAGCAGTCAGAGCTGAGTGCAAGTGGAAATTCTCCTTAACAAGTTGAAAGCAGAAAGGACACAAACCAGGGAGCTGCAGTTCATTTCAATTTCCCGCTTTCCTAGCTTTGCGTGTTTGACCAATGCAAATGTTTTCACTCTGTGCCTTCTTTGGTTCCTCCCTTTATTCTAGCTGTGCAACATCAGTTTCTAGAAACAGGCAAGGAGGAATGGTCTCCTTTCTTGGGTGCCAATGAAGAGGGTCTCTGGGGGCATGTAGAAAGTGTGCTTCTTAGCTGCGAGTAGCTCCCTGGGTGTGAGCAGCTGACTGGGAATTTAAGGAGGAAAGGGTTGTATTTACTGATCTGCGAGTTGGAGAAAGGAGAGTATTGGATGAAAGAAACTAGCGCCATTCCAGCTATGTCCCTGTGATCAGACAGCTCTGGCAGATGTACTGTGTGGACACGGTCCCCAGGAGTCTCATTTCCTGGGACAGGTTCAGTGTCACTAAGTACCCGACTCCTGGTGTCTATGTCTCCACAGACTTCCATGTCCGTCTTCACAGAGGAAGCAGGGGAACGGAAGTCCTCAGGACCTTAGTCAAACATTTCATGTAAGAGCGGCTGAGAATGCGCAGAGACAGCTGAAGGGTATTGAGCGCATCTTTCCCTCTGAGAGGAGTTTGTGCTCCTGGTTACTAAGCAGCGGCGTCAGTCCTGGGCCAGGAGACAGGTAAGGACTTGCGCATCTCCCGTCGGCATGGCGACCAACTGTCTGTGTTTGCGGAGAGTCCAGGGTTCCCAGGAGGTGGGACTTTCAGTGCTCAACTGTAATAGTCCTGGGGACTATCAGTCGCTTGCCTTTAAGGACTGAAGGGGCTAGACAGGCAGTTCTTGGCCAGCACCTAGGAAATTGACAATGGCCTCAACGAAGCTCTGCTGATTGCTTCCAGATTTTGGTGAGCACACCTGTGGCAACTTCTTAGCTCCCTCAGAGGCTAGATCTGTCCCTTCCCCCTTCACCCACGTGGGGTGAAGGGTCCATATTTGGCAGATGGGCCCCAGGCAGGCTTGACCAACATGCTGCGTGCTTGTCGCCTCTCTGTCCCTGACCCTGCGGCAGTCAGTGCTGAACAACAATCTCTTTTCCCTCCGAGTGGGCCACCTTCCAAACACTGCATTCCAGACAGGCATGGCCAACCCACATAAACTGTTGGCCCAGGAGGTAAGACTTATTTGCCATCTTTAGGCTGGCACATTGCTTGAGAAACAGATGTGACCCAAGGGACAAGAGCAAATAAAAACCACGTGCAGAAGGTAATGCTTGGCCTGTGATGCTCCCCGGGCCTCAGGCCAAGGAGGGTCTGAGGATTGTAGAACCCAGGAGCTGTAGAGGGGGCTAAGGCCAGTAACTCAAGACAGGCTTGGGAGAAAGCCCTGTATCTAGGCGCTCAATCAGATCGGGGCCTGGGCTTGCCTGGCTTCAAGGTAGCCGGGCAGGGCGGGCATCTGGAGCCACTTTGACTCAAGCCCGTGTCCTCTGTTTAGCGACCTGGCTGAGTACCCAGCCCAGGGTCAGCACAGCCCCTGCCACCCCCTAGCCAGCTGCTCCTTCTGCTCTCACCCTGGGTGGGGACAGCCTCATGGCAATGATACTCATGCACAGGCCTGACCAGGTAAGGCCATGCTCGGCATTAAATGAAAATGCTGTACTATTGACTGGCTGAAGAGCCAGTGTGGTGTCCTGAGTCCCTGAGTCCCATCCCTCCTCTTCCACTGACTGCCTTGGCCACCTGCCTCCAGGACTGCCTGCTGGGTCCAGTGTGGAGCATCTGCACAGCCCAGTGCTGTGCACTGCCCCTAACACCCTGATTATAACTGTATCGTTTCCCACAGCAGAATGCCCGTGCTGAATAGTAAATGCTTGCTATTTGTGCATAGAGCTTTTCTAACATTCACCCCATTATTTGTAGTGGCAAATTATAACGAGCAAATGTAGTCATCTTGTTTGAGACACTTAGCATGTATTAACTCGTTCAATCCACACACCAACACTGGGAGGTAAGTACTGCTATTATGCTCATTTACAGGTAAGGAAACTGAGTCACAGAGCGGTTGTTTGCCTAAGTTTACAGTGTATGTGAGTCAACATTATGTGGACGTCTCCCAGGGCCTTCGCACACCCACACGAAAGCATAGGAAGCAATAGGAAGTGGGCTTATACACCAGGATGCCTTGGGCTGAAGCCGCTGAACAGCTACACGTGTGGCTGAATCCAGAGACCAAATGGCCAGGATGGGCCAGTGGAGGGCAACGGGACAGGTGATGGTTGAGAACAGACTCTTCCTCCCCCCATGCTTTGGTGCTTGCAAGCAATACTGAACGAAAACAAAACCACCACGGAGGAGGAGAGCTAGGGAAGCCCCAGACTGAATACATCTTAGGTAATTGACTGATTCGATTTCTGCAACTCTAATATATAAAAATTTAGAAGACTGCATTTCTTGCATCCATTTCTATTTGATCTTCCTTTGTCTGCTGGGTTCTGAGAAGGGAAAATTCAGCCAGACTTTCTCCTGCCCAAGCTTTACCCAGGAATTGATCCTCAGCCATACCTGCTCTCAGCTGCCAAACTTACCCAGTCCTGGGGCCCAGCCTGGCCAGGAGGTGGACAGGATGCAGGGCAGCTGCTCAGGGGCCTCCTGAGATCTGAATTTTCTGCTTTGTCGGTCTCGCTTCCACTCACGACAGCATGTAGACTCTCAGTCCATGGAGCGATCAGGAGTGGCTTGGACTGGTCACAGTCCCTTTCAGATCAGTCATTTACAGCATAAACTCTGTGCCTTGGCTCTTGCAGGACTCTATACTCAGACAGCGAAAAGCTCAGTTCTTGTAAGAAGAGCCTTGAACGCTTTTGTGACTCTGAACACCAAGGATTTGGCCTTATATTTCTTTGTTTTGTTGTGATCACCCAGATAGGAGGCTCAGTTCTGCTGCTCCACACAGGTGTCAAGAAACTCAGGATCATCCAAGGCCATTCCTACATGTGGTCCTCCGCGACAGCAATCTTCTTTGTTCTCTCAAGAAAATACATGCTGACCCCATGACTCAGGGATGCTTTGATTCTTAACTTTAGTAAATTTTCTAAGTAGACTACTTCATGTATTCCAAGGACAGAATCCAGAACCGTGACTTAGCTTGTTCAGTGCTCCCTTCTTGCAACCACGAAGCACCCAGACTCCTTGGAGAAATCTGGCACAGGAGCAGGCACAGAGCAGGACGTGCTGATCCATATCCTCTCACTGGCTTCAGGCCCCAGCTGTTGAGCTTCAAACCACAAGATAGAAAACAGATTTTATCTTGTGCGCGAACTCCGATCAGTGCCTAGGAGTGGTCACGTGGGGTGTAGCTGTGTCAAGAAGGATTCTGAGGAGTGCTCAGTGGGAAAGAAGTGATCAGTTGATAATGTCTGACATGAGCCTGAGAATGGAGAAAAGGGCACCACTCTGTGAGATTCTTGCAGAACTTGGACAAATCCATTCTCTATGCAAAATACAGACATTCCCCCCGGTTCCCCGAGACAGGATGAAGGCAAAGCCTGGTTTCGCCTTTTTACCAAAGCCTCAGATCACAGGGTCACCTAAGCCAACAGGATCCCAAATCAGCCACGTGTGACAAGGCAGGACTTGGCACTGGGACACATGTCTACAAATCCCTGGAGTTCATTTTTAACTGCTTGGAGCTGCCTTTCCATCACAGCGTCTACAGGAAATGGGCCGCTGGCTCTTCAGACTCTGAACCCACAGGGGGCAGCAGAGAGCAAAGAAGAGCTCCCCAGTTTGGGCAGCCCTCAACCCCAGGGAAACCTCCACTTTTCTTCCCCGGAAAGTGAATTCTTGTGGACTCACACTCCTGAGACTGTTGTCCACAAGACGGTGTGGTCGAAGGGCACAGCAGGAAAGGCCAGGGTGGGCGGGGGGAGACTTTCTTCAGGTTCACATGGAGAGAAGACTTTGCTGGGCACCTCACAGCTCTGAGAATAGGAAGAGGGAGAAGGTGTAATGGTAAGAGCAACAGCTGCTATTGCCACCCTGGAAGGAGCCAAGTCCTCTGTGGATGCTACTTCTTTCTATTCTCTTTAAGACTACTGGAGGTGGGGGAATCCCCAGTTTACAGATGAGACAGCAGGTCCCAGTTTGGTTAAATGTCTTGCCCAAGAATCACTTGGCTAAGCAGAGGCCAAGCTACACTTTGGACTTCTGTCCGCCCAGGCCTCCATGATACGCTAGCCTTCCAGGAAGGAGGCAGGAAGAAGAATCCGGCCTTAGGATGGCCTGGTGGAAATCTGTGGGTCCAACAGAAGGCAAATGGTCTTATGGCACAGCTGCTGTTTCTCGAAGGCCACAGATCCCCCAGTACATTCCACCGAGCCTCTGGGCCTGTGTACCAAGGAATCCCTGTGGCCAGTAGGGTAAGGGCGGAGGGAAGCATGTGACCTGGCCCAGCCCCCTCGTAGCACCCCATTTCTACCTCTGCCCCCACGGTCCTCTTCTTTGCTCTCCATGTCCCTCATCTGTGCATCCGTTTCCTCTGCGCTCAGTGGCCTATGTGAAGACCAGGGCTATGGCAAAGGACAGTCCCCAGAAGAGGACAAGAAAGATGGTAGAAACTAATATGGCAATTTCAAGGGCTTGTCATAGAAGTCATGAATCTAACCACCCACTTGGGAGGTAGTCATGTCACCGTGGAAGGTCACACTAGAACCTCCTCTACCCTCAGCTCACAGATCAAGGCTGGCCCAAGGAAAAGCACTCTCCAGAACATTTGAAACTTCTAGGGCGGGCTCGATGGTGTTGACACAGGGTCATCTTGCTGTCAGTAAGGCCCAGACTCTAAGAACCCTCCCAGGGCCACATTTATGAATCCAGCCTGACTCTCAGAACTGGGCTGCTGCGTTAGTAACTGCCCTTCCCCCGGTCACTGATACAGGGGCCCGTGTCTACGTTCCCTACCTGAAAGTGGGACTTCAAAGTCTACCAATAGAGCCACGTGTGTGAGGTTAGCACAGGGCCTTCCTGTGAGCCGACCCCATTTCTTAATTCAAGTGCTTTATTGCGATTGCTTTTCTCCTTAAAAAAATACATTAAAGTGCAAAGGAGATAAAAAGATCCTCCTACTTGCCTTTCTCAGCTCGTTTTTCCTGACTGCACTTCCTATTAACACTGTCCTTTATGTATCTATATGTTTATTGTTTGTCTCCCTCCTAGAGCAGGAGCTTGACCAAAGGAGGAACTTTCTTGTTCACTACTGATGCTTTAGTGCCCAGAAAAATGCCTGGCACGTGGATAGAACGAGTGAATTATTTTATAACAACATGAACTCAGGTATAATTTTATGTAAGATTACAGATGGAACACTTTTCAATGTCAATGAAAATTCTTCAAAAGTGTCATTCCAAGTGGCCGGATAATGCTCTCTGGTATGAACGACAAAGCACATGTTGTCTGCTTCTGCAGTTTGGACACTGGAGGATTATGCAGATTAATTTGATTCTCTGCTTATTAAACTATGACAGGTCAAGCTCTGCCTTGGCTTCCGGATCCTTGTTCCTAGTTGAAAGAACAGAGGTGAGTGTCCAGTGGCCTAAGGAGAATCTCTGTTACTGCCCTCTCCAGTCTGGGCATAGCACTGTGGTTCTTCTCTCCAAATTTTTGGTGAGCCACCTGGCCAGGCTGTGCATCTTGAAGGGCGAGCATGCAGGTGGCAATAGGCTGCTTTTATGGTACCCACCTGTGTGGCCTTAGGCAGGCAGCTTACATTCGCATCTGTCCTCCTTTGTAAAACTCAGCTACATTTCTTTTGCCTCCCTTCCAAGGACAACTTCCTGGGAAGCAAATTAAAACATTGTTGTGAAAAGTCTTTAAAAATTACTTGGAGACCTATCACCTCAACCTCTTTTGCCTCTAGTTCCAATTGCAGAACAGTCCTTCGCAAATAGAACAAAGAATTAAGTCAGAAGCATTTTCAATCAGACTCAAAGAATGCACAAACTGCAGGGCCAGGTGCAATCAAAAAGGCATTTAGTGATGCGTACCCACTCCCCCCGCCCACATAGCACAGGTTCCTCCACGGGCTCTCCTGCCTCTGGGTCACCGCTCGGTTGTCCCCTGCCTAGAGTGCCCTTCCCCGCCATGTCTGCTTGTGCAAGATTTGCTGCTGTCAGGACCCAAATTCCAAGAGGCTTTCCTCCCCAAGTCAGAACGACGCCTTTTCTTGGGTACTGAACGTGGCTTATGCCATCCACCACTGCCTTCTTTGCACCATGGTGCTTTTGGTCTTACAGTCACACAGTTGGCTTATTAAATTCTTGGATCGCTTAGGACAGTGGCTCACCATCATGGCTGCACATTAGACTCAGCTGGTCATGTGGAAAACCGCATTAGCGTCATTTAAGAGCTTCCTCAGGTGAGTCTAATATGCAGTCAGTGGTGAGAGCCACACACAAGACCACCCCCTCCTCGCTCCTGGAATCTCCTGCAGTCTCTTCCGGCATCTCTCAGGCCTCCGCCCTCACCACACGGGAGGACAGACGCGTTGCCACTTAAACAGGAAACAACTAACCTAACTCACAGCGTCAGCAGGGTCCTGAATTTCTGAACCAACCCTTACAGCCAACTGGCAGCTTGGACTGGCGTTACTGACAGATGGCTCCTAGGCGGTACACACAGGTAAGCATATGAGTCTGCAAGCTGCCTGGAGAATGAAAAGCATCATGCGTAAAAGGGCATGTGGCCCTGGTTAGTGGTTGAATCCAGTGAGAAGAAGACTTGAACTGCTGTTGTGTCTTTGTGGGATCCTTCTCCTAAGAATTCAGGTTGTCGTATTGCGTCAGATCGACAGTGAAGGGCTGGGGATTTAGCTCAGTGAAGACATCTTCCGGCTTCCTCCATAATGGGCACCCAGGTGTCTGCTGTGGGGTGTAAATTAGGTTCACTTGGTGCTGGGTGCTCAGAAGAAGGAAGAGCTTGGACTGGTGAGTACTCCAAACACATCACTCCTTGGTTATTACCTTTCATGGTTTCCTACAGTGTGAGTTTAAACCCCACTTAGGCCCAGCGAGGAAGGCCTTCTACAAATAGAACTTCGACCTAAAATGATAACTAATGCCTCTTAGCTCAAAAGTTATTCCTTAAGGTGTCAGGAAGAGGGTGAATGGTGTAGAAACATCCCTGACATGTTATACAAATAAATAGGCATTTCCCTTCTAAGGAACAAATCCAGAACCTTCAGGTTCCAGGGGGACCCATAACTTTCCGATGGTTAAAGGATCACTGTGTCCTCTAAAACTCCTTTGTTTATAGAAGAGACTGAACCTCAGAGAGGCAGCGACCTGCTGGGCTCACGCAGAGCCGGCACACAGCTGCAGGCTCCAGGGACCCAGCTGCCTCTTCCAGCGCCCGGAGTTCTCGGCTCCCCAGGCTGATCTGAACAGGGAGCTGCTGGGTCAGGGCTGGGAGAATCCTCTCAGGCTGTTGGCTTCTGTGGCCCGACCTGGCTGACTCAGGTTCTTCTGGCATTTGCTCT
>PVJO010019380.1:0-34461 GCA_004026905.1 Hystrix cristata | reverse complement strand
TGAGTCAAGAAACATGTTTATAGGAATTAGTAGCTAAAATTCTTGTGAAATTTATGAAAGGGTTGATTGTTACTGAAACACAGAGGAATTGTATTTCACAGGAAATCATCCAACTGTTTGAGAGTATTACTACGAATTGGGACATACATAATGACTGGAACTGGAAAGGACCAAAATTTTTGACTAGTAACTCTACAAAGCCCTAGAATACAATGCACACATATCATCTTCACATTCTTTTTTTTAAATTTTATTTTAATGGTACATTTTCGATGTACATATTGATAACATTCATCATTGGGGATTTGTACCTGTACATGATATACCTTGTTGCTTCTTTTTTTCCCATTCCCCTCCCCTCACCCCCTCCTCCCTTCCTATTTACCAAAGATTTGTTTCCATTTTTTCCTTCCATTTCTTATTTCTCTTGTCCCTCTGTTCCTTCCCCCTCCCTTGTTCCCTTTTCCATTTGGACATTTTCTTCTCTTTCCCAATATAATACATTTTAGTCTTTATTTACACTTCAGTTTCTCATACCAGAGAAACTATGCAGTATTTAAACATGTGTGTCCGATTTATTTCACTTAAGAGTATGGTCTTAAGATGCATCCATTTACCTAGGAATACCTCAAGCTTATCATTCTTTATGACAGAGTAGTACTCCATTGTATAAAAGAACCACATTTTCTTAATCCATTCTGCTGTTGATGGGTATGTGAGCTGCTTCCACGATTTAGCTATTACAAACTGTGCTGCTATAAACATAGGTGTGCATATATCCCTGCGGTATAATGATTTTAATTCTTTTGGGAAGATACTAAGAAGTGGAATAGCTGGGTCAAATGGAACCTCTAGTCCTAGTTCCCTGAGGAATCTCACACACTGATTTCCATAGTGGTTGTACCAGTCTGCATTCCCACCAACAGTAGAGAAGGGTTCCTTTTTCTCCACAGCCCCTCCAGCATTTATTATTGGCTGATTTGTTGATAATAGCCATTCTTTGTGGAGTGAGGTGGAATCTCAGGGTTGCTTTGATTTGCATCTCTCGAATGACCAGTGATGTTGAACATTTTTTCATATGTCTATCTGCTGTTTCTACTTCTTCATCTGAGAAGTGTCTATTCATTTCTGCTGCCCACTTTTGGATTGGGTCTTTAAACTTGGGGGGTCCGATTTTTTTTTTGTTCTTTATATATTCAAGATGTTAGTCCTTTGTCAGAGGAATAGCTGGCAAAATTTTTTTCCCACTCTGTGGGTTGTGTCTTTGCTCTGTTGGTAGTTTCTTTTGCTGTGCATAAGCTTTTTAATAAGATCAGGTCCCAGTTGTTGATTCTTTGTGATATTTCCTGGGCAACTGGGGATTTGTTCATAAAGTCTTTGCCCACACCTATGTCTTCAAGAGTTCGACCTATTCTATCGTTCAATAGATTTAGTGTTTCTGTTTTAATGTTTAGATCTTTGATCCACTTTGATTTTAGCTTAGTGCATGGGGGAAGATATGGGTCTAGTTTTAACTTTTGGCATGTGGAGAGCCAGTATTTCCAGCACCATTTATTAAAGAGACTATCTTTCTTCCAGTGAGATTGTTTGGCCCCTTTCTCAAAGATAAGGTAACTGAGAGTGTTTGGACCTGTTTCTTCATCTTCTAATCTGTTCTATTGGTCCTGGGGTCTGTTTCTGTGCCAGTACCATGCTGTTTTTAACCTCTTTATACTTTGATGGGCAGTTGGAGTAAAAAATAAAGAGGACATGCTATTTTCACTAAACATTGTAATGAAAAGGCACTTCATCAAAAGAAAAGTTATGTAAAAGCCAAACATTAATACATTAATCATGTACCTATTTAATTTTTATAGTTTCATTTTTATAGTTTCATTAAAGTCCTTAGCTTTAATTCTGGTAAAGAAATTCTGGTTTTTAACTCGATCTTTTTGATCAAGTGACTTAATGCAATATAATTTGCAAATCTGGGGTGGCTCATTGGTTATCTCTAAGAACTAGATTCTTTTTCATAGAAGTAGTTTTGCCGCACATTTATAATGCTAAGTATTTTAACCTTCAGTATCCCACTTAGCATGCATGTCATAGGTATTTGTGAAAGCTAAACATTGAAAGTGAAAATGTTTAGTATACTTTTTCTATATAATTTTAATGTAATTTTAAAATAGTATTATTATTTTTGGTACTATATTAAAGCAAGCTTGTATCTACAAACAAAAGGCTATCATGGACATGAAAATATAAACTATATGTTTCCATATGTACTGAAACAAATTTCTGGAATTCTTTTCCTTGGATAAATATAATATAATATACACGAATATTTCCTCAGTTTAAATACAATGAAGTATGGTAAGCATCTCATAAATTAAGTAGAGAAGGAAAATTAAATGGTACTCCCTCAAGCTTATTTCATTTAAAAAATTTAAGGCAATTTTGAAGACCAACATTTCATAAAGAACTTTTAGCATGAAATATTGTGAAAAATTACTTGCTTTTAATATGAACTATTCTATGAAAATTTCTTTTTAAGTAAGTCATGGTATCATTTTACACATAATCAGTAGACTTTAATTATATAAATGACTGAACAAAAGATGGCAATTGTAATGATGACATCAAAGACTGCATTTCATTCTACTTGTAGTGCAAACTACAGTAACATATAATCAAGAATGTCCAATGTATATTTTGAAGGAAATAAAAAAAAAACTCACAAGATATTGCAGCTACCGTTAAATGACATTTTTAGCCAGACCTTATTTTCTCTTGCAGTTTTTTTCAGACATATAGAATTACTTGGGAAAAAAAAGCACACAAAGGTGATCATTAATAAGGAAAATAAAAGACTAAAGAAAGGAAAAATTATTTTTAAAAACAAAGCTAAACCTAGATTCACCTTACTTTCTTACCTATTGCTATCTTTTATTCAGTGCCTAGTAGAGCAGAGCTATGGCCGTAACGAAATTATTTTATGCCATAAAAATAAGATCAGTAATAGTCATAGCTATGACATCCTAGATTCCGGCTATAGTCCAAGTACTTAACCCTAAAAATTTTACCCAAGACAGGTGTTATTGTTCACCTTTTACAGATGAGGAAACTAAGGGTCATTTTTAAGGACTAGGGGAGCAAAGAATGCTCTTTCCAGCCTGTCTTGCTGTGTCACACAAATAGCAATATCTCAGATTTAGTATTTTTCTTACATTATTCATCAAAACCTCAGAGGAGGTGTGCCTTACAGATATTCTTTATTTTATTTTATTATCTGTTTTTATTAGTAAATGTTTGCAGTACATAATGATCACATGGGGGATTTGTACATGGACATAACAATATTAATTCTTTTTTTGGTCCCCTTCCACTCTCCTCCCTCCATCCCTTCTTCCTTTCCCGTTTACAAAAGCTCTATTTCCATTTTTTCCTTCAATTCTTTTTTCCTTTAAATTTATCTTACCTTCCTTTTTTCTTCCCCTTCCTTCTCTTGTTCCCCTTCTCATTTAAACAAGTTCTTCCTACTTCCTAATATCTATCTTCCATTTTGCTCCTTTATATTCTTAGTTTCTCACACAAGAGAAACAATGCAATATTTAAACTTGTATGTGTGATTTATTTCACTTAAGATTATGGTCTCAGTGTGCATCTATTTACCTAAAACTGTCTCAAATTTATCCTTCTTTAAGCAGGGTGGTACTCTGTTGTATATAAAAACTACATTTTCTTTATGCATTTATCTGTGGATGAGAATATGAGCTTTTTTGAAGAGCTCATTGTGATAAGATGATTTTAACTCTTTTGGGAAGATACTTAGAAGGGGAATAGCTGGGTCAAATGGGACCTCTAGTTCTAGTTTCTGAGGAATTTCCACACTGATTTCCACAGTGGTTGAACCATCTACACTCCCACCAACAATGGACAAAGGTTCCTATTTCCCTGTAGCCTCTCCAGCATTTGTTACTGGTTGATTTCTTGGTGATAGCCATTCTTTCTGGCATGAGATGGAATTTCAATATTGTTTTAATTTGCATTTCTTGAATGGTCAGAGATGTTGAAAATTTTTTCATGTACTAATAGACCGTTTGTGCTTCTTCATCTAAGAAGTGTCTAATCTTTTCAGATGCCCATTTTCGGACTGAGTCTTTAAATTTGGAGGGGTCTAATTTTTTTGAGTTTATATATTCTAGATATTAGTCTTCTAAGGAGTAGCTGGCAATTTTTTTCCCATTCTGTAGGTTGTCTCTTTATTCTGGTGGTGGTTTCCTTTGCTAAGCAGAAACTTTTTAATTTGATGTGATCTCATTTGTTGATTCTTTGTAATATGTCCTGTGTAACTGGAGTTTTGTTCATAAAGTCTTTGCCTACACCTATGTCTTCAGAGTTTTACATATTCTACCTTCCAGGACATTAAGCATTTCTCTTACAGGTATTATTTTCTACAATTTAAAAATCTAGCAGAAAAACAATGCCTTGATGGCAACTTGACAACAATATGCTCAGGTGTAAAAATTGCATGAAAGTTTTTCTTTTGTACAAAAGTTTTAAACATTTTTCCCTTAATAAAGAAGTCAATCTCTTTACATAAAGAATGATGCCTTTAAAAATATAAAAAGATCATTATTTTTCTACAAACTTTCCTACCACTCTGACATTTTTCTAGATTTTGAAAGACCAACTCCTGATACCCACAGAAAATTCTTAATGATTTTTTAACCTTTGTTAATTAAATGTAGATGATGGCGATATTTTCTAGGGCACCTTTAAATTTCTTTTCTTTTTTTTTAATACCTTTTTTTGTTGTTGCTGACTTTAGTTTTCTTAGTGATTGTTCTGAAACTTAGAATATATCTCTTAATTTGTATTCCTTTTTAAAAAATTGAGATAATCCATGCACCATAAAAGTCACCATTTAAAGTGTACACTGCCATGGTTTTGGTTTATTCACCAAATTAGGCAATTATCAGTATTTTCTAATTTCAGAACATTTTCATCAGTCTAAAAAGAAATCCACACAATCACTCCTTATACTACATACCTTCAAACAATCTTGTTAAGAATGATTCTAAATTTCAGTTTCTCACACCAGAGAAACAATGCGGTATTTAAACATGTGGGTCCTATTTATTTCACTTAAGAGTATGGTCTCAAAATGCATTCATTTACCTAGAAATATCTCAAGCTTATCGTTCTTTGTGGCAGAGTAGTACTCCATTGTATTAAAAAAAAAACACATTTTTTTAATCCGTTCCTCAGTTCATGGGCATTTGGGCTATTTCCAAGATTTAGTTATTACAAACTGTGCCACTATAAACATGGATGTGCATATATTGCTGTGGTAGGATGCTTTTAATTCTTTTGGGAAGATACCAAGAAGGAGAAGAGCTGGGTCAAATGGGATATCTAGTCATAGTTCCCTGAGGAATCTCCGCACTGATTTCCATAGCGGTTGTACGAGTCTACATTCCCACATTGTTTCTTTGGTGTAAGAAACTGAAAGTGTAAATAAAGACTAAAATGTATTACATTGGGAAAGGAAAGAAAGTGTTCAAATGGGAAAAAGGAATGAGGGAGGAGGAGTGTGAAAGGAATGGAGGGACAAGAGAAATAAGAAATGGAAGGAAAAAATAGAAATGAAGCTTTTGTAAATAAGGAGGGAGGAGGGGGTGAAGGGAGGGGAAGGGAATTAGAAAAAAACAAGCAGCAAGATATGTCATGTACAGGTACAAATCCCCTATGATGAATGTTACCACTGTGTACATCTAAAAGGTACCATTAAAATATAATTTTTAAAAATTATTTTAAAGAAAAAAGAATGATACTAAATTTCAATGTTATAGAGAAATTTTGCTCCATTATATTCTATTCTTTGCCCCTCCTTTATCATATTATCATGCAAATTGCACTTTTAAACATTATTATACATCAACAAGCGCAAGGCCCCGAGTTCGATCCCCAGCACCAAAAAATAAATAAATAAATAAATAAATAAATAAATACATAAATATTATAATACATCAAAATAGTTTTTGCAACACTTTTAAATAAAGTTATGTCTTTTAAACCATCTAGAAAAAGAGTTTTAATTCATAAGAAATCAAGTTACTATCGAGCCTTTCCTCACAACTGAAGGAGTTGCCTCATTTGATTATTGTAGGCCAAGTATGCTGGTCAGAAATTTCATCAGGTTTTGTTCATCTGAGAATGTCTTCATTTCACTTTTTGAAGGATAGTTTTGCCAGGTATAAAATTCTTGACCAACCAACTTTATCTATTGGCACTTCGATTATGTTATCTCAGTGCCTCTGGCCTTCATGGTTTCTGCTGAAAAGTGAACTATTAATGTTATTTGGACCTTCTTCTCATGTTGAGGTATTTGTCCATAACTTATTCCAGAATTTCCTTTTTGTCATTGTCTTTTTACCACCTCTAAAGTGATTACAGGTTTATTTCTGAGCTTATCCTGATTGGTGTTCATTGAGATTTTTAGGTAACATTTAATGTTTTCTATCAAATTTAGGAAACTTTGAACCACTATTTCTTCAAATATTTTTTCTATTGTCTTATCTCCTGCCCTTTTGGTCTCCCACAACACATACATTTGAAGGTATCCCATGGGTCTCTGAGGTTCAGTTCATTTTTCTTCATTCTTTTTTCTTTTTGTTCTTCAGATGAGATAATATCTTTTTACTTATCTTCTAATTTTTTCTTCAGCCAGTTGAAATCTATTAAGTCCATCTCATAAACCAATTATCGAAGTTATACTTTTCAACTGCAGTATTTTAGTTGCTTTTACTTTTTTACACATCAGATTAATTTGTATTTCTTTACTGATTTTCTTTTTTTAGCAAGACAATATCATCATAATTTTCTTTAGTTATTGAATATAGTTTTCTTTAAATATGCTTATTCAGTCGATTTAAATTCCTTGTCCAATAAGTCAGACATTTGGGTCCCCCAGCTACTTCATGTTGACTGCTTTTATTTTTGTCTTCAGGCTACATTTTCCTGTTTCTTTACATGTCCTGCAACTTCTTATTGAAAGCTGGGCAGTATAAATATTGTAGTGTAGTAACTTTGGAATTAGATCTTTTTCTCCCTTCAGTGTTTCTTGTTATGGCTGGGTTTTTTCCCCATTGCTGCTTGCTTCCATTACCTTCCTAGATTAATCCAATAGGTTCTGCATTTCTTACAATGTATGGCTGCTATTTTCTCTTCTAGCTTTTGTCTTTAATTCTTTTTATTGGGCCTGGATTTTAAGAGTTGCCTCTAAATTAGCATAATTTGTGTTTAACTAATTTTTCAGAATATATTAAATATTACAAGCCACTTTCTGCTCTACCTTGTTCCAAGATTATTTTGTAAGATGTAACACCTTAAACTTCAGGTTTATAAGTCAGTCAGTCTTAGTTTCTACTTCCTACTTGAGCAGAGCATCAAGGACAGCAAGAATGAGTTACCGGGGTTCCCTCTGGGCTTTCCTGGACATGTGCACACACATGCACATCCATTCAGTATTTAGATCTCTTGAACTATATTGGACAACTCTAAAGTCCTTTTGTTGATGTTATTCCCACTAATAAAGATATGTTTTACATTTTAGCAAGCTCTTCTTGGTTCCAACTAAATTCAGAGCCTTAGGCAGCTGCAGTGTTACTAAATCCAGTTTATTGCTACTATATTCAATAATTACCCTGAGGAAAAGGATTTTTCTGAGGAACTGAACTCTGACTCAGGTTAAATAACCAGTGCCTTGGGAATAGGAAGTTTCAAGCAAATTTCTGCAGACATTGTCAAATCATTGACAGTATTCTGGGGAAGGGATTTTAAGTGGAACTCAACTGGGTGCCAGATTTTCATGGCCTCAGTGCTCCACTGCTGTGGGGACAGGGGAAAGGAAGTAGACCCAATTTGAAACAACGTGGGCCCACTCTTTTCCAAAATTCAGTGGTTATTTTTGTACAAATATCTTCTAAGTTAGTTCTGAGATTTTGGGTAATTTCTAGATTTGCAGAAATGGTCAAGCTTTTATAGTTTTGCAAAAGGTTTTAATTGTTTTTGTGAGAGAAAGGTTTTACTTAAGTCCTCAATCTGCCTTTCTGGTGATCCTGCCCTTATAAATACTTTTTTATTCACCTTCAGTTACAACAACATTTTAAAAAATAACACCATAACACCATAAAATGATCCTACCTAATAACATTGAAACAGTAATTTAATATCATCCACTACCTAATCTATATTCCCTTTTCACAGTTGACTCAAAAGATTCAAACAGGTTGCTTCATTTCAATTAGGATTTAAACTAGTTTCACAAACGACATTTGGTTTCTATGAAACCACTTGTTGAGGGACTTGATTCTGACCCTTAGAAAAAGGAGCATTTATTAGAAGGAGACCCGAAGTCAAGAAAGCACTCTAATAGTGGAGGAGAGACATGCACATATGATAAACACAAGGGAAATCACTGTAGTTTGTGGCTCACAAAGCAACCTTATTTGTGTCTTCTCCAAAAATGGTTATTAATTCCAGTTTAGGGTAGCATCAAAGAAAAGAGTAGAAAACTGAGGTTGTGAAAAGAGTGAATTCAGACAGGTTCAAGATCGAAGAGGAGAACTGGGGAAAGAGTATGTAAAGTTCTCGGATAAACCATCAATAATGTAACTGTGTTTATTATGGGATGCTAGACTCTTGTAGGATTCCTTTTTCTCATGAACTACTTCTCTGTTCTGCATTTTCACATTTTCTTTCCATTGGCTAATACAAAAAACTAGTAAAAAGATCTGTGAAGGCCTTGTTTCCATTTTCAGCTAAGCCAGTACTGCGTGCTTGAGGTTAAGCTACTTGGCTTCTTTGAGCCTTCCTTGATTTGTGAATTGAGAAGTTTAGGTTTAAATTCTGAAGTAAACTTGGTTAAATTAGATTATAGACTGTTAAATCATCTCAAAACAGAGATGCTTTGCAGATACCGTGGAGTCAGCAGTGGAAGTTCTGCTTGTCAGTGCACTTTCGGGGTATTGAGCACATATTTCAGAGATCACTAGTGCTGAGCAACATGATGAAGACATACCAAAAATTACAATTGCAAATTCATTTATACTCTTTACTTAGACAAATCAATTAATCACAACCACAGAATCTGCCCAGGGACTGAAGTTAATTGTTTTCCTTTATAAACTTTACCCATAAATCAGATAATTCCAAAATGTCTTTCACCCTGAGCACTTAGATGTGATTTCTGAATCCCTTCTGAAAGATATATCTAAATAAAAGTGAAACCTTTAATTCATTCGGAAGTCTCTCACCTCACCCTCCTGTGTCCAAACTCCACAATCTTAAAACTATGAGGAATTCTTATGGACACAGAAAAGACTGGTAAGCCACAAGGATGGAGATGATCTAGCAATGATCAAAGAAAAAAATCATTGTCGAACTATTATAAATCATAAGTCCAACCACAATCAGTATGCAGTCACCAGCACCTCTTTGTCAGCACTGAACAAAACACAGTGGGAATATTATAAAGTGCTAGCCTGAATGTCTGCCTCTGAGGGCATTTATAATTATAGGAGTGTTTCTGTGTGTTGGCGGGAGGCAGAAATTTATACAAAAATATAAATGCGAGATTATGAAGCGGGCGTCTGAGCGACCCTAAGGACGGCTGGCACTCACTTCACTCAGGTATGAGAAGAAGAGATGCCACACACTGAATAAAAGCCAATTACAGTTCATCTATTAGCTCGTGGCCAAGAGTTTGGTAGTGCGCAAATATCTCTGGACATTGGTCTATAAAGAAAAAGTGTCTTTTATAGGAAGGGGGCATGGCTACATGTCATAAAAGAATCCTTTTAATAGTTACAAAAAGTCAGGAGTTCGTATTAGTTACAAATAAGTTTTTTTAACCCTATACTATGTTATCTTAGTCATGTCTGGCCTGGAGCCCTCTCAGGCAGGTATTAGTTACTAATTTATGAGCTTATCATAAACCAGGAGGTATAAGGAATGGGGATCTGGAGAACACAGAGTGTAGGGAGGAGGAGTCTCAAGGTAGATGAGGACTAGAGAATTCCTTACCAATTAACAGATGTCTGGGGCCTTCTAAAGTTCAGAGCTAAATCAAAAATGGAGCAAGAGTTTAAGATGACAACAGGTCAGCCATTTCAGTTACACATTACCAATGGAATGTACCAGACACACAATAGGTGTTAGAGAAGGTCTGAGGAAGGACTTGTCTCCGTGGTCAATTGGTGAGAACAGGAATCACAATGGTAGCATTGAAATGACATAATGAAGTAGACAGACCATTTTCCCAGCTTCCAACTTACTATATAGATGGTTCTTTTCATACTAAATATATTCATAAAGCCAACACAAGGAAGTAGAGAAACCCAATTTAATTATACTTACACGTTCAGAATTGCATCTCTGTATTAAGTTTGTTAAAAATGCAAGTGCTTATAGTTCTCTGACTTGTAGAGATACATTCTTAACACAGTGCTATTAGTCTTGTGGAAAATGTTAACTTTTATGATAACAAGAAGATTACAATGAAAACTTTTAAGCCAGCCTTTGGAGTACACACCTGTAATTCCAGCATCCTGGGAAGCTGAGGCAGGAGTATTGCAAGTTTCACCCCGGCCTGAGCAGCTTAGCAATTTAGCAAGACCCTCTCTCAATATAAAAAATAAAATGAAATAAAGGGCTGGGTATGTAGCTTAGTGTGAACGCCCTGGGTTCAATCTCCAGTGATACAAAAGAAACAAACAACAGCAAAAGGGGAAGAAAGAAAAAAAGGAAAAGAAAGAAATACCAATACACTGATAGAAAATTTTACCTCAATTACAATTTGTTGCATTAAAAATGCTACCTAATCATAAGTAAAATGACAAGTAAATGTACAAATGCTCTAAGAAGTGCTTCCTCTAGTCATTATTAATTATAATGAAGAAGTGTTGAGATTAGGTACTAAAAAGTTCAGTGAGTTCCATACTTTGAAAAAGTTCCCAGTGGCCTCTTCTATCCATTCATTTTCTTTCACCTGCTTCTAGTTCTAGTGAGTTTTATGTTTATATTCTGACATGCCTCACTCTGAACACTCCGTAGAGGTTAGGCCTTTGAGTACACTTTGGGAGATCATAGGCTAGCATTCCAAAGAATTTTCAAAATCGGCAATGATCAAATTCAGTAATTGACTAATGATAGCTAATGGAGAGTGAAAATGTCCAGTTCCAACTAAAATTCTTGAGGCAAATAGTGGCTTATAGTGTCACAAGAGAGGCAAATAGTGCCATTCCTTACAGCACAAGATGAACTCCTGTGGAAGTACATACATGTATTTGCATAACAGAAAATATTTGGCAGGGAATAAAGTGCTCTATTATTTATGAGCAGTAATGTCAATGTGAAAACTAGCATCTTTCCTTTTCCAAAGAAGTTTTTTTTTAAATAATAAAAGAAGAATATATTAAAAATACGATGTCCATTTGTCTGTTAATAAGCATGGAATACCACTAAATTCTCAGTGGAATTTTTTGGAGTACGGTCGTGCAGTTAAAAATAAGATTTGATGTTAGATTGACGTGGCTTTAAATCCTTACATTGCCACATTTTCACTTTGGCAATTCACTGCTCGTTTATAAATATGAATTTCCTCATCTGTAAGACATGGGCATAATATCTAACTGGCATGGCATTGAGGGTTAGAAATTATACATATGAAATATCTGGCACTTAGTATCATGTGATATTTTAATTATTGCTAATAGAATTAGCTTTAATCACAGATTTTACTAGAAATTTATTTTAGAAACCCTAAACAAAAGCGATCAAGCAAATTATATTTAAGTTCACATGCATCAACACTTAGAATCTGTCCTAGCTGAATGCCTGGAAATATGATGAGATCAAACAATGAAGAAAAAAAAGAAAACAGGTAGTAAAGAACAGGAACAAAGAACACAATATCTCATGTCTCCAAACATATATGATTTTGTTGTCATGCCCATATTTAAAAACAAGCTTATTTCTGTCATTATGAAAATGGAGCTTCTCAGATAAAGCCTCCTATAAAACAGACATTAATTGTCTGGGATGTAGATGGAAGGTTGTAGTGCTGGTAAAGAAAAATTGCTATTCCAGATCAGTAATGGAATGCTTTAAATTCCAAACTTGTAGTCTAACTCCTATTAGATTATCTTACTACATTTTTAGATTTCTCATAAACAAAAAAACGTAGAATAAACATATACCTAGGGACAAATGATGAAATGGAGTATTAAAGTTCTGCATATAAATCCTATGTCCTTAATCATACCAATCAGCCTACCCAGAATTCCATTTTTAAAGACATTTAGCAAAAAAACCAAATTGCCTCTCGGGGGAGCATAATTTTTTGGTTGTATATATGAGCTTTTGGACTAAAAATCAGTGTCTAGACCTGTATCGGGTTTAGTTCAATGGTCAACTCACTGGGACAATGGAAGTAGAGGCAGAAGTGTGTTACCTTAGGTGGTGATATCTTAAATATTTGACTCATGCACACACATTATTTCAGTTTATCTTCAAGCAAACCAGTACTGTAGATAAAATAGGAAATTGTTTTGAGCTTTCAAAAGAGAAAACCAAATCACAAAGTTACAGAGAGTATGTGGCAGAGGAAGAACTAGAATTTGTCACCATCCCTTTCCTGTACTCATTAACACTGTAGTGATTTCTCCTGTTTTTTAGGGTGCGAAGCAGAGTTAAGCACCCGTTAGGCAGTGTAAATGTTTCACACATGACATCTCTAATCCAATTACTTACTCTAAGTAAAAATCCCTTGACGTTAAACAGGGTAACTGCTTCACACAGACAGTGGAAGCCTGAGCTCATTCAGAGTCACAGGAGTATGTTTGCAGTCAAAACTAGCAACTATTTCAAATATCATCTCTACACTTTGATTACAAAATCTCTGCAGTTCAGAGCTAAGCTTTCTTTTGCTGGGCATCAATTTATTTGTAGGAGGAATGGACAAATTTGATATTGGAAGATACTTTATTAGTTTATGTAACAATGATTTTAATTTTTAAAAATTTTATTAGTGTATGTCTTCAATACATAATGAATATATCCATTGTGGGGGAATTGGTACATCTCCTCTTGATCCTTTTTACTTACCCTCCCTTCCATCTTCCCCCATGCCTAAATCCCCTTCATGTCTCCACAAAGTCTATTTCTCGCTTTCCTATCATTTATCTTTTATTTTTTTCTTTAAATTATTCATACTTCGGTTTTCCTATGTTAGACAAACCATGCAATATTTAACCTCCTTTTTCTGGTTTAATTCATTTAGCATTATGGACTCAAGAATTTCAGTTTTCCAAAATATGGTAGACCAAGTATTGTGGAGCAACACTACCAAACAAGTATACAGGGTAAATATGTGTGTGTGTGCTGCACATATGCATATATATGCATCTATGTATGTATGTATCAAAGAACTGACAACAAAGTAAGGAGTTACCACCTTTTTTTCTTTCAGGGGGAGGAGAATAATACTAGGGATGAAACCAAGGGTCTCTTTCATGCGCAGTAAATGCTGTACCACTGAGCTATATCTCCCAGTCCTCAGTGTAAAATTTAAATCAAGCATGGAACCCAAATACAGGGAGCTGAGGCCTGATGCAGCTTTTGCACTGCGAAAATTTGCTAAGCAAAGGAATATGAAGTTTGTAAACAACAATTCAAATAGAAGAATGTCCCCCTTTAAGCTACCACCCTAATAAACTATATCCTAAAGATGAACCAGCGGAAGCATACCACAGCCTCACCCACAGGGTCACAGAACAGGTATGTTGGACTCGATGGCTAGAGAAAATCCATTCCTAATCAGTTTTCACCGCAAGCCAGACTCGCTGTGATTTGTGATCCAGACATACATCAACTGAGTTTTCCAAAAAGTTCAAGCTAGAAATTGGGTTGATAATATTCTTGAAAGATATGCCCCTAAGGGTCTGGAGGAAGCAAATGCAAATAAGCTCTGAAACACACTCTCATTGGAGAAATAATTTTTCAAAGAAAGGTAAGTAGCTCATTGCAAGACAGCAACAGCAAAAACTAGGCAAGCACAAATTCAAAACACCATGGCTAAGAGTCAAAAGAACAACAAACATAACACTTGCACCTGAGAAAACGTCAGAGATTCTAATCACATGATCATAGCTATGATTATTATCTGTACAGGAAAACAAAGACAAAACTAAATATTTCTTCAGGGAGCAGTACCTATAAAAATGGCCTAGATTATCTGAAAAAGAACCAAATAGGTCTTCCTGAAACTGAATAGAAAAACAGTAACAGCAAATTAAGAATGGCTTAAGTAAGACTGAAGATAGAATTAGTAAACAGAAAGTATTTCAGAAGAAAATATCAAAAATGTAAAAGATGTAGCAAATATGAGAGGTCAGTAAACATGAAACGATAAGGCTGTGCAAGGATGCGCAAGACTCTGGGCTCAGTCCTCACTGTCATAAATAAATAAATGTATAATAAAATATGAGAAAGTCTAGGGTATGTAGAATTGGGGCTGCACAGTGAAGGAGAAAGAAATGGGAGCATAGACAGTATGAGAAGAGAAAATGCCTTAGAATTTTCTGAAGATAATGGAAGACATCAAAGATTCAGAAACTCTAAGCCAGGCTTGACAGCACATGCCTGCAATCCCAGCATTCACTAGGCTGAGACAGGAGTATCTCCATGAATTCGAGGCCACCCTGAACTACATAGCAAGACACTATCTCAAAAAAAAAAAATCAGAAACTCCAATGATCACCAATCAAAACAAATAAAAATAAATTTACACATATAAATATATCATGGTGAACTGAAGATAACCAAAGACAAAATGGTATTACAGAAGCAGCTTGGAAAATGGCAGTTTACTCAAAGGGCAACGTTAGATCTATAGGTGAATTCTAACAACAACAAAATTGAAGTCAGAATGATATACTAAATGAAAATAACTGCCAACTTAAAATTCTATATCTAGTGAAATAACAATATAAGTGAGGATGTAAAATAAATACATTTTCAGATAAAAGTTAAGAAACTTTCTAGGTAGCAAGTCTCCCTTTAGGAAAGTGAATAAGAATCTTTTCAGTCAAAAGGAAAGTGATCCCAGATAAAAGATGTGACATACAAAAAAGAATGAACAACTGAGAAAGTGATGACTATGTAAATACATCTAATAAAATGTTGACTTGCAAAAAAGATTAATAGTGTTTTACAGGAGTAAAACTTTTTAAGAAGATAATACACAAGGCGAAAATAACTTATAATGGGCATAAATAAAATTTAAATGTCCTAAATTCATTGTGCTGTCCAAGAGAAGAGTAAAGATACTATTAACTTTAACCTTTGTTTAAAAATATTTATAAAGTAACCAGCAAAATAATAGGGGAAAATGTGTACACCTTTGAAAAGAAAGTAGACAGAAAAATTGAGATGTTAAAAATAATCAATACAAAAAAAGACCAGAAAGGAGATAAAATTAAGCAAACAAACAAAAAAGAATAACGAGAATACATTTAATGAAATAATGGCTAAAAACCCAAATATATCAGAGTTACATTAAAAGTCATTGGTTTTAATCTTCAGGTAAAGATTGTCAAACTGGGAGTTGGGAATTTAGCTCAGTGATAGAGTTCTTGCTTATCAAGCACAAGGCTGTGAGTTCAATCCCCAGTACCAAAAAAAAAAAAAAATTATCAAACTGGGTCAAAACAAAATGCAAATGAAATCCAAGCCTATGCTGTCAATCTTAGATGTATCTAAAATATAAGGATATAGAAATATGAAATTAAAAGGATAGAAAAATATATACAATGCAATTAATAACTGAAAAAGGAATGGTGTTGGTACATAAGTAGAAAATATAGCTAAGAGGGTAAAAGAGCATTACTAGAAATTCAGGTATTCACTTTACAGCTAGTTATACAAGGTTTTATTTACCAGGAATATATGGCATTTTAAATTTATATGAACCTAATTGCATGGTCACAAAATATATAAAGTAAAAATTGACAGGAATACAGAAACAATTTTGCTAATTCATAGAATGAGCAGGACACAAATCTAAGTTTATAAAACATTTAAAAACTATCACTAACGAAATTGATTAAACTGAAAATACAGTACATTTCACCCAGTTGCAGAATACCAATTTTTAATATATTTTTTATTGGTGTCTTTTAATTTTACAAAGCACTGGGTTTCATCATGGTATTTTCATACATTCATACAATATATTTGTCCATATCTATAATTTTTTCTTATCAGAAAGGAGATATTTACAAAAGCTGATTACTTAGTAGGCAATTTTGGAAATCTCAACAAAAATAAGAAAATGTAGATTAGACAGAGCCTGTTCTCAAGCTTAACCCACATAAGTAAAAAATAAATTATGGAATGATAGATAACTAGAAAATTATGTTTGGAAATTAATGAACATTTTGAAATTTATTGAAAATTAGATAAATGACATTGGTTTGTAGAGACATTTCTTCAGTCTCTGCCTCCATCTCCACGTGGTCAACTTCATATGCATTGTCTGCGCCACTAAACTTCCCTCTTCTTATATAAACACAAATCATATTCGATTTGGGGCCCACCCTAATCCAGTATGATGTCATCTAAATTAATTATATCTACAAAGACCCGACTTCCAAATTAGATCACATTTTGAGGTTCTGGGTAAACATGAATTTTGGGGGTATATTTGTCACCTCAGCAATTGATTTACTGGTCACAGAAAATATTAATAGTCCTATAGTCATTAAAGAATTCACACTTCTTTCCACTATCACAATCCCAGAGGCAGATGGCTTTATGTGGGCAGTTCATGAAACATTAAAGGAACAAGATATTCCAATCTTGTAAAAGACATTAAAAAAAAAAAGAAAGCAAAATGTCATTCCCAATTTTATGATTGTAGAATAACTGATATTGGTAAGAAAAAGAATACAAGGCTATCTTAGAAATCAACATAGATGCAAAAGAATCCTAATTAAAAACTAGAAAAGAAAAGAAAGCTATACATCAAAAGAAAAATATATCCTAACCAAGTTAGATTTGTCCCAGGAATGCGAAGTTGGTTTAACATGAGGGTATCAATTCATAGATTTCACAAGTTTAGCATATTACAGACGAAACACCAAATAATGATCTCAAAGATACTGTACACAAAAGCATTTGATAAAATCCAGTATCCTCTCATGACAAAATATTTCAGAAAATGAAAAATAGAAGAGAATCTCATTAATCTTATTGAAGCCATCTTCAAAACCTGCACAGCAAGTGTCATATTAATGGGAAAACAGACTCTTGGCATGACCACTGCTTACAACATTGTGGTGGTCTTAGCCAATAGAGCTCAGCAAAGAAAAAAGATGATGGATATTTCAATTATGGAGATAGAGGCATAAAATATAAAGATTAAAGAGGGATAAATAGTATTAAAATTCATGATGACATAATTATTTTATAAAAATCCAAAACGATCTATAGAAACATTAAGGCATTTAATGAAAAAGTAGAAAATTTGCCAAACATAAAATAAATTTGCAAAATTTGTTGCATTTAAGCAAATATTTAAAAACTAGAAAATTGAATTTTAAGATGTTCCACTTATAATATCATTAAAAGTCTGAAGCTAGTGACTCGAAATAACTTTAACAAACTTAATCAAGACCTCTATGGAGAAACTCTTTCAGCTTTAGAGAAATAAAAAAGAAATAAGTAGGAAGTATATCATGTTTCAGGATGGGAAAATTCAACATTTAAAGGATTTTGGTTATCCTAAGCTGATCTATAGATGCAGTATAATTCTAACCAAAGTCTCAATGTGGACCACAAAATAATCAAGACACTTATTAAACAGAACAAAACAGGAGGAATTGTTTTGCCACAAATCAACATATATTATAAACCTAGAGTAAAGAAGTCAAAGTGATAATGTTAGCAAGAAAACCACATAGACAAGGACCATGACAAAGACAGGAATCCAGATCCACTACTAAATGGAGACTCAAACTATAATATAGTTGGATATTTTAGATTGATATGAAAAAGATGGAGTTTTCCACAAGAGGTACTAGAAAAAGTGGGCATCAATATATTAAAAATAAAACCTGACCTCCATTCCATACTCAAAATAAGTCAGAGTTGCATTTAAGTCCTATATGTGAAATACTAAATTTTTATGATGTCAGAAAATCATCTAATAGGAAAATATTTTCGTGATCCTTTATAAAAGGATTTATTAAATAAGACCCAGAAAGCAGTAATTATAAAAACGGTAAATCTAACCGCAAATCATTACCCCAAGCTGGAAACAACTAAACAGTACAAGCAGCAGTAAAATGAACACCTAAGGGCCTTAAGTAGTACAATGTGGTGTTATACAGATAAGGAAGCTGAAACACAGAGCATGACTGTATAACCAAGTCACAGATTTTAAGCAGAAGTGGGGTTTGCTTCTAAAAAATCTAGTGCTACAGACTTTAGCTCTTATACTCTGCTGCCTCTCTTAAATTTGATCTGTAGTAAAGAAATGAAATTAGGTTGAAGTGCATGAAACTTACATTTCTGTAGGTCAAAAGAGTTGGATATAAGCAATTTCATGTGATTCAACCTAATAGTTCTTTTAAAAGTTCTAAGATCAACTGGCCCAAAATTAGTTAGCTCAGCATAACAGTCCACTTCCTCTGAGCTTTTCACTTAATATGAAATTCTGAACTGTCTTTTATTGCTGGAATAATTTTTCTTTGCTTTGCTTTTTTCTCTAAGAGTCACAATTGGTAAAGGGCTTCGGTTGCTTTTTTATCCTAGTTTTCATTTTATATATGAGTGACAGTGGCACAAAACCCCAAAGTCTGTCCAGAAGGAATGGAAATCATGACAGCAATTATAATTTTCTACACCTGCAGAAATAGTCTTTGGCATGCATGTGTGCTAGTCACCCACTTCTGAGCAGCAGCCTTCCCAAATTAAAAGACCCAGAAGTGTCTTTGGGCCGAATTAGACTCCTAATGAGAATGAACCATCTGCCTTTCGGTTTGGTCACCCATGAGACTCTTCAAAACACAAACCCAAGCAATAAAGTTGAAAACCTGTCCAGAATTTTAAAGGCAGCCAGAAAGTAAATGCTTGCTTCAATACATATATGCACAGAGAGATTTCTCTCTGAATCATATTTTAAGATTTAGAGAAAAAAAGATGAGTCGGTCATGAAAATTTTGGTCCCAGAAAGTCTTTATGATTTCATAGATTGGGATCATCTATCTCTTGGTCATAGAAAAAAAATGAATTCAAAGTTTTCAAGTGCTTGGGAGACTTAATTGCAAACACAAGAAATTGAATCTGGAAAGGTATAAAATGGAATGTGGTTTTGGTCTAAGTGGTGTATCTTTCTCTATAGGTTCAAAGCTGGGATTTTCTTTTCATGAATAAATAAACAATTCAAAGACAAATTTGAAATCCCCAAAAATATCCCTGGGAAATATTTTTTAATATATTTTGAGTTTAGATAGCAGTTTGGGGGATATATTTGGAGGGAGGTAAACCTTATCCAGGCCTTTCTCAAAATGATAATAATAATAATCAAAAGTGGAAAGGATTTTAAGGAGCTCTAAGAACTTGAAAAGTAGGCTCTAAGCTTAGAGCACAGAGACCATAAAGGCTGCAAAAGGAAATACTGCTAGCATACACAGGATCAGTGATAATATTGATAAGAAGGAAGAAAGTGAGAAATTTATCTCTTATCTGATGGCCCCGATACCCCAGATTCCTCATCTTTAAAATACAGGTGATAAAGCCAGCTGTGGTGGCACATACCTGCAATTGCAGCACCCTGGGAGGCTGCAGCAGGATGATTTCAAGTTCAAGACCCGGCTGGGCAACTTAGCCACTTAGTGAGACACTGTCTCAAAAAACAGGGTGGGGAAGGTTGGAAATGTAGCCCAATTCAAAGGCTCTGAGTTCACTCCCCAGTACCATGATAAATAAATAAATAAAGTAATTAATTAATCAATTAATTAATAAAATAGGAATGATAGTATGTACCTCACTTGATATGAGGACTGAGCAATATGATAAATAAATTGTCTAGAACAGTGCCTGGAACATAGTAAGCACCATAGAAGTATTGCCTACTATTACTGTAAAATAATATGTTAAACGTTCTGAAGATTTTATTTAATTTCCTGTCAAGTTTTCCTTTTCAATCTGCAGATCCACGAAAGGTTTTTTAATATTGCTGAATTAGGTTTGCACATCTAAGTGTTCCTACCTTGATTACATTTTGAATTAAATTCTTTTTCATTATTTAATGGATTATAAGTGATTGAATAGTCTGTGAGGGATATTACCCATTTTGTTGTTCTTCAGTCACGTTACAACCTTGAAAACTCCATATAACACATGTAGTTAGATGTCTGTCCCTGTTTTTAAAATATAGTCAAATAAAGATCTCGTCCCTCCTGACCTTTTTTTTCTTAGTATATGTTTAGATACATAATAATTACATCCATCTTGGGGAATTGGTACATATACATATTGCATCTTGATCATTTTTATTCATACTGTCCTCTCCTCTTCCCTTCCTCCGATTCCTGGCCCATCTCCACAGAGTATGCCTCTCTGTTTCCTACTATCTCTCTTTCATGTTGTTTTGAAAATTATTTATATTTTGGTTTTCTCATATAAGCAGAACCGTACAATATTTAACCTTCTATGTCTGATTTATTTCACTTGTCATTATGGTCTCGAGGTGCATCCATTTTCCTACAAATGACTCAAATATGTGTTTCTTTTTGGCTCAGCAGTACTCTATTGAGTATATATACCAATTTTCAGGATAATCAAACATCCTGTGGTATTCAAAAAGTTCTACAATCATCCTAAATGCAAATATTCACATCTATTCCTTCCAAAGACTTACTCTTTTTATACATTCTATTGTCTTAATAATGTTTCTCTATCAAATGGATATGTTTAGTGGGACAGATTTCTATATGCGTTAAATTAAATGTTTTATGGAAATAATGTCAAAAAAATACCATTATAGTGAAGTTCTTACAAAATCAAAATGGTTTCAAAATCCGAGACAATGAGCCACCTAGGTTAGGCAATATTTGAATTATCCACTTCATTATAGCAAAAATAATTATCTATTTTATGATAATTCACTGAAATAGAATTACCTGCCTATATGTATCTAACTAATATGATATAGGCAGGTAATTCATATTAGTTAGATACATATAGGCAGGTAGGTAGTTTAGATAGGAAGATAGATGATACATACATACATACATACATACATACATGCATAAAGACTTTTAATTCCACTTGTAGAAATGTATCTGTTCATTTTGGAAGTTGCAAAATAAGCATTCAAACAAATATATAGATATATACATATATTATAAACAAATATATACATATATTAAAATAAAAGATAGGAAATAAAAACTTCTCTTCTTTTTCCCATTTAAAATACAGCAATTTTCCTTTCCACAACCATATTGAATAGACTATGATTCTTACTTTATCTACATTTAATGAATTACATGAAGCTTTAATCACAAAAAAAGTCTTCTCAGTCAAAACTTTTATTATGGAAAAAAATAAATATTCTTGATGCTTCAGACTATTCAGTTCATCACTAGAATGTTTGGAATTTCTTAATTAAGCAAGCTAAAGGAATAATATTATTTTTAGCAATAAAAATAAATTTCCAAAACCCTTTAAAATTCTGAACAGATATAGGTCTCTGACCATGAAAATCAAAAGCACGATGAGCATGTCAACCGTGTCCATGAATGGGACTGCATAGAACATAATAAGAATTCAATGACACCAGAGATGAGACCATAAGATTGGCAGAAAAATTAAGTGACCAAGCACATCTATTATGTCCCAACACATTAATAAGAACATGTTTATGAATATTTACTTATGACTGTATGCACAAGTGTGAGAAGGCGTACTTACACAAAAATGTACACAAACATCAAAACTGATAGAAAACAGCTGGCTGTGGGGGTGCACACCTGTAAGGCCAGCACTCTGCGAGACAGAGGCAGAAAGATCAGGAGTGTGAGCTCGGCTAGGAAATTTAATAACTCAGCAAGATCCTACTATTGTAGGCAGCTAAGTTAGATAGAAATTAATATATAGTCAGAGAGGGACGAGGCAGTCAAGGAAGTCAGCACAAAAATAAAGACATCAGAATTGTGGCTAGAGGTGCATCTGAAGAAGGCCAGGCCTTAAAATAGAAATGAAGTGGCCAGGCCTGCATGTATCCCTGAGGGATAAATGATAATTCGAGATTATACTGCAATTAGCACCGTCTGGTTCAGTATGTCTAGCTACATATCAGTCACCCAGGTGGGGACCAGAGCATCTGGAACCATCCCTTCCAAAAAATGCCATTGTTCTTTCCATGTACCCCTGCTAGGTCACTCATTTTCTTATTGGATCAGAATCAGCTAAGCAGCTGTACTTGTAAACCTATAGGTTGGCAGTAGTTTGACCCACATCCTTACCTGCATTGTGACTTCGCTATGTAAGTTACCCTTGACAAAGGGCCTTGATGACCACACCATTTGGGACCCCTCCTGAAAATCCAGGAGCTGTTTTCTTCTTCTTTCCAATAAAACTCTCCTAACTTCTTCTTTTAGTTCATGACTTCATCCTCAGTGTTGTGGGTCCACAAGCTCAGTGCATTTGACATCTAACAGGTTGGGAGCCATATTTCTCCTATATCACTGTCTCAAAATAAATTTACAAGGGCTGGAGATAAAACTTAGTGCCAACGCCCTAAATTCAATCCTCAATACCACAAAATAACTAACTAAATAAATAAAATAAAAAACTGAACAGTCTACAAAATTTTTTTCAGCCTCTAGTTCACAGGAAGGAAGAGCAAAATTACTTTAAGAAGAGATAGTGTGTTGCATTGGGTTGAGAGGAGGGTGTGGTGTACAAGAAAGAAATTAGCTCTTCCTCTCCTCTGAGAGAACATTGGAATGCTTTCCGCCCCTTAGTACGTTTATAACTATTTCATGTCCAAATTCTAAGCGAGAAAGTGGGATAACTTGAATGAAATTCTCTCCAGTATGTGTTAATTAGAGATAGATAGTGATTTCATGCATTCATTCATTCATTCATTCAATTTTTTTTTTTTGTGGTGCTGGGGATCGAACTCAGGGCCTTGTGCTTGCAAAGCAAGCACTCTAATCACTGAGCTAAATCCCCAGCCCCCAAATATTTATTATCTATACCAGGTTCGTGGTTTACAGTGGTGAACAAAACCAGTATTGTCCTTAACTTTAAGAAGCTTCAAATCTCATAGACAACCATAGACAACTGAAACACCTACACGTGTATAAATATACACAGTTGTAAGAGAACCATTACCTAACAACTTGAACAGATAATTATGAAGTGCCTAGGGAATTCCGAATATTCAAATTTACCTCTCCGTATTTCCAGTGCTTAAACTTGACCTGTGATCTCTAGATGGTCAGTCTCATTCATTGTGGTCACAGTTTTTATTTATTTATTTATTTATTTGGCCACAGTTTTTAAAATGATACTATCTGCACCCGAATTACCTGGTGTTTAAATAAGCATTTTAAGAAGCTCCTCAAGTCCTAACACTTTTGAAAATTTCAGACTCACTGTTCTACATGATCTTTCTTTTACTTTTAAAAAGATTGTATATATTTATTTGGTTTTGGAAATGGAATGTCATGTATGATAAGTAAACATTCACTCTACCACTGAACTAAACCTCCAGCTCATAGAAAGATACTTTCTACTGTGAGGCTCCAAGATCTACCCGTTACTGTCTAGACCTACGATGGCATCAGCACGATACTTTCCTAAGTGTCGCTCTGCTCTCTTATCTTCTTGACCAAGATCTCATAGAGTAATAGTGTCATCTCAGCCAATGCAGAAGTGATTTGGGGGAAAAATATAACTCCCAACCTGCTACATGTCGGATTCTCTGAGTTTGTGTTCCCCAAAATTGAAGAATGAATTCTAAGGAACAACTGATGAGCAACTTCAGTTCATTGCTTATCCCTCGGGCAGGTATGTAGCTCTGGTCATTCCATCCTTATATTGAGGCCTGGCCTTCAATGGATGTGCCTCCAGCCATAGCTGTAGTGTACTGATTCCCTTGAGAGCTCAGCCCTGTCTGACTCCCTATAATATTTCTACCTAACTTAGCTGTATATAAGAGTGAGAATTTGCACAATCTTTTTGGTTTTAAAAATTATTATTAATATCAAAGCTCTTAGGAAGATAATGATGTATTACTGATCTAATCTCTGCACTCCAGTTATATGAGCTACACATCACTGACTCAGTTACCCAGGGCCCTGCCAGAGGCCTGAATTAGTGCTCCAACCATCTGGATTTGGGTTCACCTATCAGCCATCAAGAGTATAGAAAAGCTCATAAAATTGGAAAAATGAGTCTATTCATAACTTGTCCGAATTGGGAAGGCAGCTAGTCTGCCTTCTTCAAATGCACAGAGGCACTTTAACTTATAGGAGGGGTGGAACAAAAGTCAGGAAATATGCATATGTAGATTTATGAGGATTTGGCCCACCAATGGGCCCAGAAAAATGTTGAAAATATGGTTTTGTTGAAATTTCCTTGGCACCAGGGCTGGGGATGAGATTTTCACCCTCAATTTGAGGAAGCTGGAGAAAGAGTTTAGTTTTAAAAATCTTGGCTCCATTTCAACTTTTTGGCTTCACCTTCAACTTAGAACAACTCATTTGACAAACAAAATGTGACTATATAAATTAACAGTCTTCAGAGAACAATCTTCTCATTACATTCATTACCTGTACTAGATTTTTCTTAAGATGCAGGATACTTTCTAGTTTATAGAGATTAATTTGAGTACCTTCATGCCAAGATCTTACAGCATTTATTTCCAATGAGGGAATTATGGTTAATGGTAAATGGCTGCAAACATCTGGGAGATTCATTCCTACCTTCCTTTAGTAGGAAATTATTATGGATTTTCATAGTTATCATTCTTTTGCGTTACTAGGAAATAAGGGGTAAAAGCCAGAAGGTCTGATGTCTAGGTCTGGTTCTGCTACTGAATGATGCATCAACACAGACAAATCAATAGAAAACTCTTAATATTTTATTCTTTCATTTATTCATTAACCAGTCTATCCACCCATCCATTCAGCTGGTGCTAAGAAACAACTTTGTTTCTGACACTCCTTCAATCACTGTGGCTGGAGCAGGGAAAATAAACAGAAAGGCTTATATTTACAGAAAGAGAGAGACATCAAATAAAATGAGTGAACAAAGTGTAGAGTGAGATAATAAAAAGTTCTATTTAGTAAAATAAAATGTTGATAGCAATGGGAAGAACCAGAGAGGTAAGGGAAAAGATACATATATAGTGTTTTCTTAATGACGCTTGCACAAGATCACATGACCATGATCAATAATTTTAGTATTTGGTTTGTGTTTGTGGCCTTTTAAAATTATGCTTTACTCCTACATTTGTAAATCGAAAAGTAACAAAAACTTAAGGAAGACTCATTAATATACTAAACCTCAAAATTATGTAAACAAAATGCCTGCACCTTATTCCTAGACATGTTCTTTGTCGATGTGTAAGAGGCAAACAATAATAGAGGAAAACAACAATAAACACCTACTATGTTTCTTTTTGCTATTTTGGACTTTTACTTTTCAGCAACAGAATGCAATCAGGTAATATTTAAGGATGCACTCTTCTTTCATTTACTGTCTATTTTAGTCACATCTCTTTGAAATGTAAGAGGCTATTTTAGCCTCATGTCAAACTGACAGCTCCCCAGGAATCAGTTCCAGACTGCAGGGATATTTCTCATGTTTGTTGTGCTAACAAAGAACTCTCCTTTTCCAGCTAAGAACACTGGAGGTCAGAATAGCGGGATAGAAATACCTCAGAGCTAGTGTTGCTGTTGTCATCCCTTGACTTTTCTTCTTGAGATGCAAGATACTTTATAGTTTACAGAGACCAATTTGAATACATTCATGCCAAGATCTTACAGTATTTATTTGCAATGAAAGAATTGTGGTTAGTGGTGAGTGACTCCAAGCACCTGGGAGATATAATGAATACTAGAGGTTTGATACATCACTTATTGACAGCATAATCCCAGCACTCTGGAATGCTGAGGCAGAAGGATCCCAAGTGCAAGCCCAGCTTGGGTAACGTAGTGACTTAGAGTGATCTTGTCTCAAAAAATAAAAAGAACTGGAGAAGTAGCCTAGTGTGGTCAGTGTGAAGGCCCTGGGTTTGATACCCAATACTGAAAAAAAAAAGATTGTTAGATGTCACATAAATAGCTGAGAGTTCTGCATAGGACCCTCTGTAGGTGGATATGGCTGGATTCAAATCCTAATTTTGCTGCTTAGTTGTATTACATTAGGAGACTTTGGGAGCGAGGGTTATTAGCTCAGTGGTAGAGGACTTGCCTAGCATGTGCAAGGCCCTGGATTTCATCCCCAGCATCACCAAATAAATAAACAAACACTCCAAATCTCATTTTTTAAAAATGTATGAATTGCAGAAAAGACGACCCACATTTAGTTACTGATATCAAGCACTACATGCTCAACGTAAGGGCACCATCTCACAAATTCCTTAGATATGAATATAATTCTTTTCTTTCCTTTGACTCCTTGTGATACCAAAGGACTCCCATCAAATCAATTGATCTTCCATTCTTTACCTTCCTAAGACCTCATTTCTTGACTGGTTTCCTTCTGTGTCCATATCTCACCATTCAAAGGCAAAAGCTACTGTAATCTAAAGATGAAATTTGTCCTTCATTGCACAGAGAATAAGTCTTCAGTTAGTCAGCCCTGGTCACTTGGATAAATATTCCAACAAAATATGACTCTCATTTGGTAAAATCACATATTAAATTGTTTAGGAGAATGTTCTTTTTGAAGTGTGAAATGCTTTTTAGGTATATGTGAGATGTCCCTATAACAGTTCATGCTAGTAAGGTTAGTTTCATTGAGCATGGCTGCAAATATGTGTTTTTGCAAATGTGCAGCCAAGAAAAAGTTGTTCTGGAGTAACCAGTCTTGAAGGAAGACCATTTTACTGATGCAAAAACCAACATTAGTTAGTTTCCTTTAGCTTACTTTCCTTATCATGTAATTCCTGGCTATACAGTTTGTTGCAATTGATGAGACTTCAGTTAATTAGGGTATTTCTTTTATACATTCTTTCAGATAGGATCAATGTGCTGTCACTTTAAATCCATATAATAATTTTTTTATCTTCCCTATGTCTTGAATTTTGATGCCCCTAGAGACTGCAACTAACCTCCATTTGACCTGAGGTAAATTACAGCCAAGAGAATTACTAATTTCCAATTATTAAGAGTCCAGTGTCACTGGTAGGGCAACACCATGTCTGAAGTTTCTAACCCAAGCTAGGGAGTCTATAAATTAAACCTCCATAAGAATAAAAGTGTCCTCAGATTGTACTTCTTGGTCTTAAATTAATCAAACAATGAATTAATTGTTGTGCAATCAAGGTTAAATAGGGTCAGTGGATTTGAAAGAGCATGTTGTTCCATAAATCTTCTCACTTGGGAAGTTGGCAACAATTATTTAATCAAGCTAAAGAAAATGCTGCCAAGGCAGACAGCGTGTGACTGCAGGGCCTCTACTCAGACCGGAATGAGGTCTGTTCTCATAAGCAAAAATAGCATAGAGCGGCATAAATGAAAACAGACAATTCCTGGGATACGAGGACTGACCCATCAGTAGTTGGAGAACAGGAACAGGCAATATCCTTTTGGGACATGACAGTAAATTTCACTTTGCACTTGTAACACGAAAGACTATGGTGTGCATTTGCTAAACTAGGACTTCGGAAGTCACATATTTGAAATGCTCAACCAAATTCTGTTAAGGATATTTGCTTCTTTTATGTGGTTTCAAATGAGTCTAACTCTTTCAATAAATTACTAGTACTAATATTAAAATTGCCTAGTTAATGTAACTTCAATGAGATTGTAAAAATGATTAGGACCTCTCTATTCCTCAGATAATTAAGGTAACTACAACAGCCAGGGTCTGAGAACTAGAAGAGACCATAAAATTTAAATTATTTATTTTCCTCATTTTACAGATTTGGAAATGAAAGTTCAGTGACTTGGGTTGATTAACACTGTGGAGTTAAGCAATATGAGATCCAGCGGGGAAGTTCGTGTCCAGGGTCTGGCCATTTAAGCACAGTGCATTCCTTTAAAATCAAGAAAGTCCAAGAAGTTTCCCAAACATACGCGACCTTGGTTCTGCCAGGAACTTACAAATTTGGCAAATTTAGTGTTCAAGGTTTAATGTCAGAAAACACCTAATTCTTGACTTTCCCTAACATAAATATAATTCAACGTGGGATTCCAATGACTGCAGCATTCGAGTCCATGTAATGATTTTTTTAAGGCAACTGACTGATGTTTGAGGCAAACAATGTGTTGCCTAGACAAAGAGAAATTGAGTAGTGCCCTCGAATTCTTTAGATTCAATTAAGTAAAAACCCATCATATTTTCTCTAACAAAGTTAAGTATGTCATGGTGTCAGTTAGCACATGAAAACACTACTTAACCATATTACATTGCTGTTGGTCATAGTAAAAACTATGCATTGTCTTAGCATTGACTGTACAAATCTAGTACATGTTTCAGAAACCATGATTCTTAAAACAATAGGAAGTATCTCATGTGAATTAAGTAGCTAACTACTGAATAAAGTATTTTGATAAAGACGTTTACAGGAAGTTAACTAGCCCACAATACCAGACACACACACACACACACAAACACACACACACACACACACAGACACACACACACAGCACAACTGATAGGTCGAAGTTGCCACTAATGAATTTCAATGAATAGCAAACTTTTAACTTTGTTTCCTATATGCTAAATTTTCCATCAAAGTGATATTCAATAGGTAAAAGTTTCTGCCACAGCTTACTAATAATGAGTATTGCTCAAATGATAAAACAATAAGGTAAATCAGCATTCTGAATCTTCAGCATGTTAACATAATGTATATCACCACTTGAGAGTGACAAAGGGCTGGTATTAGCCATAAGCCTAGTAGTCACTTGAAATAACCCCTCCCTGGAAAAAAAAGAATTATTTTAATTATGAAGAGTCATTTTACAAGGAGTATTTTTAATGTTTTAATAATATGCTTTCCTACCACAATGAAAAGAAATATAAACCCTTTTCAGTATCTTAATGCAGATTATAAAAAGTTCATTAACTAGGAGGAAATAGCACGTATCATAGACTGGAATTTAGCAACAGATACATTTGTTGAACAAGCTAATGAGAGGTAGGATGCTTTATATTGCAGAATTTTCTAGGTTCTGAAAAATAAAAGTGAGTAAGCACAAGTCAGTGCTTTTAAAGAAATTCTGTTTACACATTTGTGTATTTATATATCCAATTATGATAATATTTGATAAATGCCAAAGTAGAGGTATATACGAACTTCTGGGCAAGATACATCAACTCAGAAGTCTCATTCATTATTAAGTATTTTATTCATTCAAGTATTTATTTAGAGTCTACTGAAAGTAAGAAGCTATTCTTGTTGTTTCCCAAGAGAAGTGACTTTTGAGTAGACTAGTAAAATGTGACTAGGATTCTGAAAGGCAGAAGAGAGGGAGGAAGGCTCAACAGTGGAAATAATATAAGAAAGAATGGAAATGGAAGAATGCATGAAAGAATCAGGGAAATTAGCCCTCTGACAGTGTAACAGGAATCTAAAATGATAGGCCAATATCAATTATGAGTATGATGAGCCTTAATTTTTCATTCGTAGTTTAGACAATACAATACTGTATTTTTCCCCTTAAAATGTTTGTAATCTCTAAGTGAAAGAATATGATTTTTACCTTAGAAAAACAATGGTGTTTTTTTGGTGCCAGGGATTGAACTCAGGGCCTTGAGCTTGCTAAGCAAGCACTGTAACCAGTGAGCTAAATCCCCAGCCCCTGAAAGATGAGTGTTTTAGGATTGCTGTATTCAAGTAGGGGAAGATTCAAAGTGCTCACCTTTTATGCATACCTATTTTTTATTAACTTTCTCAAGTCTTCTCAAATCACTATTCTATCTAGAGGACTTTTACACACTGGAAATAACTCGTAGCATCAGACTGACTTTGACCACACTTCAGGACAACCAAATATAAAGAACACAAACGTCAAAGTTTGCACTAAAAAATAACACAAACTTCGAAGAAGTAAATGCTAGTACTTAAATTTCTCATCTGTCTGAAGTGTGGGGCGACTTTGCTTGTGGCCAAGAGAGAGGGCTCTGCATGCCTGCTGCGGCCCAGGAGCAGCGGGTGACCACCCCTGCATGTGCTTTGTCAAGTCTCCTCAGGATAGCGCCTGTAGTTGTCCATTTTCTAGTCTTACTTCAATGACACACTATGCTTAGATTCTTATTTACATACCTGTAAAAATGTCATTATCTCTTTGTTTTCATTCTTTCCTTGAGAAAAAAGATGAAGCAACCCAGTTAAATATTATCTATTCATTTGTGTTTTCAAATATTTAAAGGAGCACCTAAAATGTGTTGGGTGCTGGAGGGATCATGGTAAATAAGCAGGCTCCTTTATCTTTGGCAGTTTCAGTGGAGGAAAGTAACACAGTAGCTGATCATTTTAATGTGAGGTAGCATAACTGTAAGGACAGATCTGTACCACTTTCTTGTGACCATTAAAGGAAAAGTTGCTCATGAGGGAGCATTTTAGGAAAGACTTCATGGAAATGGTGATATCTAAGCAGATCATGCTGCCTCAAACTTAGGTTTGTTCAGTCTCAAAGTTCTCATTGATCCCACTATAGTAAAATGTAGTGGGGGCCGTACAATGCTGAACTGGCAATTAAATGTTGTTGAATAGATAAAGTCCTCGATCTAAGAATAATATGCTTTTATTTCCTATAAAGTTATTGCAATAAGAATGAAAACTCTTAAGAAATAATTCCCTCCATGATGATGTAATATTAAAATGGTAACTACATTTGTTTTTATAAAATTTTACAAACACCAAGAAAATTTAAAGTTATCAAAAATAATAAAATAAAAAAGTAAAAATGTAATCTGGGTCATAGCTCAGTGGTAGAGCACTTGCCTAGAATTTACGAGACCCTGTTTTCCACCCCCAGTAAGCAATAAAAATAAAAATATAAACTTTTTAATATATGGATACTGTAGTGAGCTTCTATTGTCTACTTTTTATTTGATTTTTTTTTTAGACAGGGTTTCACTATGCAGTTCAGGCTGGCCTTGAGATCACTATGTAGTCAAGGATGGCCTTGAACTTGCAGGGATCCTCCTGCCTCAGCCTCTCAAGTGCTGGGATTACAGGCATGTGCCACCATGCCTGGCTATTATCTACCTTTTAGAAATAGAAAAGTAGAAAGTTTTTAACTTTTCAAGTGATTGTTTACACTAGAAGGCTGTAGTACACTGATTAATTTTCAGTGATCTTAAGTGGCCAGTGATAGTCTTCTTCACCATAGTTTCACTTTAATGCCTTCACCTGATGTTTTTAGGGACTTGCTGCAGTGACACAAATTTCAGGCAGAAAGTAATTTAAAAAGTATCCATCCCCTTTTTCTGGTGTCTGCTTCCCCTGCAATACAACCGCTTTCACATTTTCTGCAACCACCTGCTGATAACACCCAAATTTAAAATCTAGGCCACGAGCTTCTTCCACATTTTAAATCCTTTAGATTCAGATTTTATGTCAAGAGGAAGAGTTATCTGTTTATAAAAAAGCATGTCAAAGAAAGAAAAAAAAAGAAGAAGAAGAGGCTGGTCCACGTCCAGGGAACAAAATATAAAGAGTTATGTATGCAGCCAAGTGGCTCATTTAATCGCAAGGAAGCAGACAGGGCAGGAAGTAGGATTCTGCAGAGGTGCAAGTGGATTAAATGAGGATTTTTTTTCTGTTATGTTTATCTTAGTGTGTCCCATGGATATCATGATTATTCTACCCTATAGGCTCTTTCTCTTATCTTTTTTGTTTCCTGCTTGCCTGATTCTCAAATTTTGATGTATGATTAATCTGTTTCTCGAGTTGTAGATTTGAGGTACAGCTTCATTCCCTGGCAAAACTTTGTTAGATTCAGTCCCTGGCTTGGGCTAGAATGCCATGGTCAGTCCATTACTGCGACCTTGTACCGGACTCCAGCCCTTTTATTTTGTCATTTCTTGTCCTCAACTTCAATTTTCATCTTCCTTTTGCTGTACTGGAGATTGAACCAGGACCTTTGCACTCAGCTACATTTCTAGCTGCCACCAACCATTTTTTGAGAGAGAGGATCTCACCATGTTGTCCAGGCTGGGCTTAAATTTGGGATTCTCCTGTCTCCACCTGTCAGAGTGCTGGGATTATAGGCATATGTCTCCACATCCCACTCTCAATTTCAATTTTGAAGAAGGACTTTTTTCACATTAAAAAAAAAAGAAATTCAAAGTGATTAAATGATAAGTCCAGCTGAATTTTATAGTTTCTGACTTTTAAAACAAATTTATATAAATATTTAAATTCCAGTGTGTAGATGATAAGGCAACAAAATGGACAAAATATGGTACATTAAGACTAATAAACTTTGATTTTAGGTAGAATGGCTGTTTTCTTGGAAGCCTTGGTGTTTTGAAGTTCAGGGGAAACCTTAGGACAGCTGTGATTTGAGGACCACTGTAAAGTCATCTTACATTCTGAAGCCAGTCAAAATATCTCCCTAACCCCTGTCATTCCTTATAATTCCAATAATAGAAATTCGATTTTCATCTGTTAATGAAAGATTTAAAAGTACCCAAGGCCAATTTTGTCTGCCCATAATTTCCCCCAGACCCCATTCTATAGATGTTTTAGAAGATTAACATGTTAATGTTCATAGAATGCTCTAAAGTCTTTGGGCAATAAAAAAAAATCTAAGTAGTACAAAGACGATAGTAATAGAATTTAATGTTCAAAGAGCATGTAGCTGTCACATGCACATAGGGAACACTCATATCAAGGAAACACACATTTCCTGTTTTATCTGTATGTACATGACATTTCTCCTTCAATTATTCTCGGCAATATCTGCCATTTGGAAAATACAGGGGTCATGGTAATATTTTCCTATTGTAAACACTAATTGCAATGTGTTAATTCACTGAGAAATACATTAACATAGTTTGACTGTCAAAGCTAGATGTGTTATTATCTCCTAAATCTTTAGTCTGAAGAGAAGAGGGAAATTATTGCTAGAAGTCTCTTTTTTGGGAAGCTTTGTTGTTTCTTGGCCAATTACTCCCCATTCCCAGCATGTGCCTTCACTAGTCATCCATAAATCACCACCAGTTCATTCTCCAACCTTTAGTGTTCCTCATGGACTCATTTCTTCTTCCTGTCACCTTTCTCTTACTGCTATATGCAGACACAATTTTTGACACATTTTTTTGTCCCCACTAACTTCTCTTCTCCTTTGCTATCCTATGAATGCTTATTTACACACCTAATTTGTTTTTCACTAGGAAGAAAGCATTATCTAGGGTGGTAGCCATCCAAAATTCTGTGGCTCCTTTCTCAGTTAGCCTAATTTTGTTCATCTCCCCCTACCTGCATTATACACTTAGCAAGCCTGCATTATGGAAACCAGGCTGTACTGTATGAAGATCCTCTTCAGTATCTCAGACAGAATCAGAACATGTTTAAAAAGAATGATGGAAAGGTCATCTTATTAAATCCAAGTGACTTGGTAGTGAATTGAAACAGCTGATTCTAATTTTCAACATTTCCCTGAATAATATCAGCATATAAATTAAAGTATTACTGTAAAGAGTGGATACTCTGTTAAAGAAAAATAAAAATATCGAATGATATAACAAGTACTTGCATAGGTTTATATAAGGTCTTTTAAGACTTAAATTTATGAATAATTAATTATAAAAACAAAGATTTATAAAGTAAAAAAGGACTACAGCTTCAGCTAATTAAGTTCTTGTTACTCACAAAACGTTATGTCACCTCACAGATGAAAACCTACCAAAACACCCAGAAGAATTAAAATCGCCATACCATAGGGATATATGCACGACCACGTTCATAGCAACACAATTTGTAATAGCTAAGTCTTGGAAACAACCTAAATGCTCAACAACCAATGAATGGCTAAAGAAAATGTGGTTTTTCTACACAATGGAGTACTACACAGCCATAAAAAAGGATAAACTAGAGTCATTCATATATAAATGGATGTTCCTTGAGAACATACTTTTAAGTGAAATAAATCAGACACTCATGAGTACACATTGAATTGTCTCTCTGATATGAGAAATCATAACTGTAAATAA